>VXAK01026003.1:8921-46533 GCA_013399435.1 Arenaria interpres
GCCCCCGGTGCCGTTACCCGCCCCCCCTTCCCCTCCCCGCGCCGACGGCAGCCGCTCGCTCCGCCCGCCTCGGCCCGCTCCCTCCTTCCCTGGAGGATCCGCCCCCCCTTGTCTCCGAGTCCCGTTTCCCCCCCAAAATTTGGTGAGGAATGGAGGGGGGATCGCCCTCCTCGGGATCCCCGCGTCCCAGCGAGCCCCCCCTGGGTAGGCCCTCCGTTGGGGAGGGGACAGGCCCTGCCAGTGCTGTTGGCCGGGCCCTTGCGGGGGAGATGGCGGCGGTCCCTCCCCGAAGGGGCTGCCGTGCCGTGCCCCGTCGGTCCCCCGGGGAGGCGAGCGGCGGAGGTGCCGGTATCGGCTCATCTCCCGCTCCCCGTGGGTGTGTGTAAACTTTCCTGAACATCGGTCTGTGCTGCCTGCCAGATCTTCCTTACCGCAGGCTCTTTTTGTGTAATTTTTAGTTACCTGCTCTATTCTTATTGTTTAGGCTTTCCAGGGTTGGGCCCCACCCCCCACATCCCCGCCTTTGCCCCCCTTTGGGTTTTTTTTTTTTTTTTTCTTAAGGAAGTTGCATGGATAAGTTCCTATCCTACTTTTTCTAGAGGCTGTGGGATGCTGTGCGAATGTAACTCTGCAATAGATTTCTGTGGGACTTGTGACTTTAAATTCTCCACTACAGACACCTCCAGGATAGCATGCCTCTCCCCAGCCTCACCCCCCCTTCTCCAAAATGACACCCCCAGAGCGACCCTAAAAACTAGAAAGCACTTCAAAGTTTCTTGAACAGAGAATCCCGTGTCTGTTGTGAGCATCTTGAAAAATTCAATGCAAATGCTTTCTGGAGCTTTTACTGAGAATCCAAGCCACTTCAGCACATTTAGCAAATTTTTACAAAACTCATAGACTTCTCTGTAGGTTTTCCTCGGGTGTCTGAAATTTTCTTGATGTATAAACTTAAATCATAAATATTTTTGGTAGAATTTTGTAATTGTACAGGCCGCACAGCAAAACAAACTTTACACGAGAGGGTATAGTATATAGACAGCTGTCCTTTGTTGGAAATAAGAAGTGGGGTCTTAACTCCTAGAAACAGGCAGTAGCTCTTGAAACGTCTTCAGGCAATAAATAGGAATTGGAATCCAGGTTACTTTCCCTTCTTCGGTGCTGAACTTCTCATCCACTGAGAGCGTTTTTCTGTGCTTGAGAGTCATTGAACTTGCACTTTTCTTTGATGTTTGAAAGTCTGTTGTCTGGAAGACCTCAGTAAAACAGTATGCAAGCCATAGGAGTTTGTAAAACATGCTGTTTTAAAGATTAAATGAAGGCGCTATTAGGGCAAGCACCATGTAGAATACCTTCATGGACATTAAGAAACATGAATGCAAACGAACCAAAAGTTTTGAGTGAAAAATCACTGAATGAGTTTCTGCTTTTGGGATTTTTAGAGTAGATGTAAATTTTCCTTTTTGAGACCAAGCCGGTGGTAAACATATCTATGTGTAATAATCTATATTTTGTTCCAGTTTGGTAGAGATAGTGCATAATCTCCCGGGCAGTGATTCCACAGTACATCGCTTTCTGTGAGCCGATCTATAAGACTTTCTCTGACAAAGCTGACAAGCAAGATGCTGTCAACAGTCTATTTAAACGCTATTTTATAAGTCTTATTCATTTGTTAGCTTTTTTTTTTTTTTTTGCATGGAAGACAAATACTGAGCTGGTTTTCAGTTGCATTATTTTTCTTCCGGTGCAATGCAGGTTGATATTTGGCAAACTGGATTAGTTGCTTTTAGATGATTTAACTGGAGACACGAAAACAGAATTTTGAGTGTTTGCGTTCAGAATTCTAGGTCTGTGGTATAGCTGCATAACTTGGTTCATATTTTTCAGAAAATGGGTATTTTTAAATGGACCAAATAAGAAGTGGATTTTGGCACAGAGACAAGTGATCCCCGGGTAGCGTTTTCACACATTTATGAGAAAGCAAACGTAATTTAGGGAGAGGTCTACAGATGAAATGCTTCTGAAATATTTCTCATGCTCAGATTCTTTTTCCACAATCTTTAAAGATGTATAAATAGTGTTAATGCCTAGTGATACAGAAAACACAAACACAGAGGATGGAGGATTGGGAAGAAAACTTTTAGCTAACCTTATAAAATGCTTTCAGAGTAATTTAATCTGCGGGTGAAAAGAATGTGAGTTTCCTTTCTGGCATACCCTGATGTTTTTTGGTCTGTTCGCATTTTGAATAATTTTTCAAGTGTTAAATTATTTATGATTGAATAAGTATTCCAAAACATAGTATTCGCTAATTTAATTTTGTTGTTGTTGTTATAACCTCAGCATCTGTGCATCATCAAGTAAATATTGGCATTGTTTTTAACTTCACTGTGGCCTTAAAAATGAATTAAGTAAAAGTACTTGAGGAAGTCAGGTTCTGTCAGGTTCTAGTATCACTGTAATGACGTGCCTTCTCCTGGCTGTTAGTGCACTGGAAGGCAGGAAGATTCTTTATCATCTTGTTTCTTGGAAAGTTACTATTCTTATGAATTAAAAATGATGAGAACCAGTTAATAAATTTTTATGTGTTCTATAAATTATTTGCATTTTCTAAAATACAAATTCACTTGTTAAATTGAAGGACAGCTATTTTTTATAGCAGTGATTCTTATTCCTCTAAGTCAGTAGAACCTAAGCATGTGTTCAAGGAAATTCCTGATCTTCCTTTTAAGAACTACTATCATTGCTGTCAATATAGTGATAATATAACTGGAATATAAACTGAAACAGGTAGACCCAAATTAATGTGTGGCTGTGTCTCAAAGTATTTATACCAAAGCAGAACTTCTTGCATTTAAAATTATCTTGTTATTTTATTTTTAACCCATCACTGTCTGATTTATGTTGAGCTATTGAGTGTGCCCCGAAAACAAGAAATCTTCGTGATATTATTTTTTCCCTGTCTTTTGTAGGTCTTTTTCCTGCTCCCAAATATGTGGGGTTTTGGTTTGGTTTTTTTTTAAAAAAATATTTTTAAAAAGATAATTTGAAAATCTCTGTATCTTTCCTTCAGGAACCATTCCTTCTTTCTACTCAGAAGGGATTACAGAATGGTCTTGTTTTTGAGGTTGTTTTTTTTCTTTAGAAGAATACAGTATAGTAATTCTTTTGTGTTTAACACTTAAGGACTCTCTATTGCCACTGCAAAAGGGTGTGACTAGTTTATCCAGATTGGCACATTTTTTTTGTGTAAATCAGCAAGATCTGAAATCTATGCATTCTTCTTATGAGAGTGCGTCACCGGCTGGTAAACTGCTTTCCAGTTAGAAAAGAAAAGCAAATGAAGCTGTTGGTAAAGCAGGAGCAATAGATCCAGGACAGACACCTTTTGCTGCGGGAGTTTCACAGTCACCACTGCAAGTTAAAACCCAGTCCCTGAAAATATGTGGAAACAGAAGAGTGAGGATGTAAAAACCTTTCTCTTTCAGCAGTCGTATGCGCCGGCAGGAACTTAATGACATTCCTCTACTTTCGATGAGAAAAATAGCGAGTGCTACTGGTATTATGAGAGCCTGACAGCGCTGAGCCGCAGGCAGGTTGGCCCATGCAAATTCCCACACGCAGCGGTGCATTTTCCTGCAGATCGCCATTGTAGCCCGGTCCAGACTCCCCTATTCTTATGCCTAGGTTATTTTTTTCGACAGAAATATCAAACTAATGTGGTGGCTTTTCTTATTTAGATGAGTCTTAACGCAGACAAACGCTGAGGAGGATGCTTTTATTGCAGTCATGGCCAATTCTGACAGCAAGGCTCAAATTTCCAAAGTAAAAAGCTCAAAGCGTGTCTGTTTGAAGAGGATAGAATTTTATTTCCTGAGAGATGTAGAAAGAAATGCACACAAACTGCTTAATACTGGGTTGAGAGGCACGCAGGCTTTTAGGTGTTTTCACTTTTGAACTGAACTGGCCACAATGTTATATTTTAAAATGCATTGCTGGTAACACAGGAAAAGTTTGTGATCCATGTTGCGTTTAATTTTAAGTTACTTTTCTTCGATGAGAATAGCTGCTCTCCTGTGCTTACTGAAAACTAGTAGGTGCTGCTAAATGGAGTGTGGGTCTCACAAAGGTTTCCATTGCGACGCCTTAGTCATAGACCCTTCCAGGCTGTTCCTCACGCAGTTTGAGTAGCCACAGAGCATCTGGGTGATACCGAAAATGGTAACGTTTTATCTTCTCATCTCTGCCCTCCTCCAAGGGTACTTACTCATCTGCCACCCTGCTTTGTGAGCTTTTACACTCAAAACCCGTTCTGGGTGCGCTGCTGGACTCTTGGGGTTTTTCTGTGCTTCTGTTTCCGAAGAAGTTCAGCAGCATGAATTTTATTCCGTGCACAGGTAGTGCATTTCCTACAAATTCTGTTGCTGTAATAAATAAGAATGGAATGAAAGAGTTGCAGTAGCTTTTTTCCCTTAATGGTTGTGGTACTTATTGTATTTTCCACTTCTTTCTTGTACATTTTTTATTTGTATCCAAAGTTTTAGATTAAGGTTCAAACTTTTCTTCTAAAGAACTAATTTTGCTTGCTGATACAATTTCAGAAGAAGTTGGTAAAATACTGCCTCTGCGTATTTGGATATATCAAAGTAGCATAAAGAAAAGGGTAAAGAGGGACAGATCACTTTCAAGCAACCAATATTGTATTTATAAAACTGTGAGTTAAATGGTCTTTTGTTAATGTTAACATGCTGATTGCACCTTTTTTTTTTTTTCTGTAGCATTGAGAGGATTGAAGTGGAGTTCTAAGGTCATTTTAAATCATGACAAGCTCAGTTGGACAGAAAAAAGTCTCTTCAAGACAAAGGAAGTGTGGCTTTTGTAGATCTAATAAAGATAATGAATGTGGACAATTATTGATGTCAGAAAACCAGAAGGTGGCAGCACATCACAAATGTATGGTGAGTACCCCATAGGAAAAAGGAAAACGAATGTACTGAGCTAGTAAAAGACTACAAATGAGTGAAAAATTCAACCAGCTGTGGCATTGGCAGAAATGCTCAATCACTCTAATTGGAAACTTTTGTGGGTTTCAAATATATAAATGTTCTATATCACTTAAACCCTTAAAAAGCTAAGTTTGATTTTTATAATTTCAGCTGTTCTCCTCTGCGCTGGTATCTTCACACACTGATAATGAGAGTCTTGGTGGATTCTCTATTGAAGATATTCAGAAAGAAATAAAGAGAGGCACTAAACTGGTAAGTTTCTATTTTTGGGTCTTGAAAATGGAAGGCAATATTTTCTTACCTTTTATAAAGTTTGCCATGAAGTTGTTCAGTGTGTTATATGTGTGGTTAGTTTTCTTGAAGTGCTACCTTGTGTGAGCTCTAAGGTAATGGATAACTTATAGAAGAAGTTGTTGAAGTAAAATTGGTCTCAGAATTACAAAAAGAAAAACTCAGTATATATGATTATACTTAGGTTGAAATGCTATTTAAATGTCAGTTAACCAGCCCTTGAAGTGTCTTTAGAAAATGATGAAAAGTAGTTTGTTTATTTTAGTCAAGTTCTGCTCTCATGTAAATACGTTGTTTTAAGAATTGTATCTTAATCATGGAATCATTAAAAAATAAATCCAGAATTATTACTTTTGCAGTCACTTTTTTCTATTTGACAAATATATATGGTCGTAGCAGATGTGCATTTTTTTCCCAAGCAAATTTGAATACTCATTTACAGAATATGCCCCTGTTTCCTTTTTCTGGGCTGCATATAAATAATAGCATTTCCAAAATTTATGTTTCTAATCCAGTAATTTCTATTTAATATTTTCTGTTATTAATATGTTCTGTTATTCTGTTTCTGAATGAAAAGGATTATTGTGCCTTTGTATTTTAGTCTTGCTGCCAAAATCTGGCTTTAACTATCAAAGGTACTTCTATTGCTTCATTTTATACTGATTTAATAGATGATTCTGTGAACATAGGCATCTTATGAGATACGTGGGTACAAGAGTGATTACAGCTCTATGAAATTTACGGGAACTGAGCAGCAATGACTGTTCTTTCATTCCGAGAAGCTAATCCATGTTTTAATTTATTTTTTTTTTTAGAACTAAGGTTTTCTGTTTGGAAAGTAACTGAGACTTTTTCAAAAAGTTTTTGACAAATGATCAATTTGCTCCTGACGTGAAAATTTTTCAGCTTAGTTATTTAAAGCACATTTACCTATTTACCTGTTCTTGGACTACTAAGAGTAGTCTGAAGTATTATTGCAAAGCTACAATTACATCATAATAATCCAATATTTCATCCAGTGTGTCATATGAACCTTTTTCAATGCAGAGAACTTTATTTGCTCTAATTAGCTGAAGCATAAAGAAATAACTACACACGGGTCATTCATGTTGTGATTGGGAATTTCCGAAGAACATGGTAGTAGGTGGAACTACAAGATAGCAAAGAAACTTTTTTTTTTGTTCATGGGTCTCTTAAATGTTTTTTGAAGGATGTTTCTTTTTTATGTCATTGTTGGTTTCTGCCTTTCTGCTTCTGGATGTTTTTATGTTCCTTCACTGATGCCGCAGCTGGACCTCACTAGTATGTACCAGGCACTTCACTCAGCTTATTGCAGAAAACCTGGATCTGCTTAACGAGATGTTTTCCTTTTGGAGACAATTTACAATAAAAGTTTAGGTCTTAACTTAGGTGCATTCTCTTTGTAGCTGTCAGAAAAGCGCAGCCCTGAATCCGTCTCTGGAGTCTGTCTCTCCCTTGACTTGTACTGGAAGCTTCAAGCTAAATGTTTATAGCTACCCACATTCCCCCTTCTAAGGTCTGCTCCCTGTTCTAGCCTCTTCTTTTAGGTAGGAAAAAGCACATTGAGATTTTTACATTGAGCAAAGATCTCTCAGCGTGGTGCACTGGGCCAAGTGATTATATTGATAGTTTGGACTAAATTTGTCTGCTGATAGTAAATATGAAGGGATAGCGACTGACATGTGGAGCCTTCCTGATGGTAATTCCTCTCTGAGAAAAGTTTGTAGGTTCAAACCTTACTAGGCCAGTCATAAAAACTTAGGAAGTCTCAATATTTGGGAGTGCAAGACACTGATCCTATTATTTCTGTTAGCTGTGTGTAGGAGGATTTTTTTTAAAGCGCTCACCTATTTTGGAGCTTGTCAAACTTCACATAGACTTGATCTAACTTGGGAATTAATTAATTTGTTGATAGTGACCGTTTGGACAGTATGACTTGTATCAATGGAATAAATATTTTATGACTGTCAGGAAACATATACCAATAAATTGATATAAAAATTCCTGCAGTCTGTTTTGTTCATACAGATACATCGTGGTGTTCATAAAAAGAAAGTTTTCTTTTAGTCATTTCTGGCTTTCAGAATAGTGAAGTACTGACTAAAATCGATTGGATGGGTATGATTTTAACATAGCCTTTTATAAAGAGCTTTGATTAGCCATTATTTGTATATTAAACCATAACGTGTAACAAATTTATGAGATAGAATACTCATACTAATTAGATAACAAGCAGGGAACTGTATGTAACCATTCCATTTCAGAGCTTGCAGAGGAGTACATGGAGATGATCCAAGGCTTTGACAATTTTTACTGTTCAGTTAACTTTGTTAAAGTTGAAAAACAGGATAGTGATAAATAACTTTGGCAATGTATTTATTTGGCGTATTGGAGACTAATGAGAAGGACTTGACTTAAGTGTGGCGGACACAAAGTGTATTCCACAAAGGTATATGTAGGTAGTATCCTACATTGCGCACTTAGGCTTAAGGATTTGGAATTAATTGTAACCTTTCGGGGATCTGGGCAACGTGCAGAATATGAACAAAAAGCTCTGGTTGTCTCGGGAGGGGAGTTTAATGGGAAATTCTGAGATTTTGGGGCAGTATTATCTCAGTAAAAAATTAATATTGAGATAATATTATCATATAATACTGAGATAATATAATAATAATATCACAATAATAATATTGTGATACTATCAATTACTTCCTTTCCTAACACAGTATATCAATTATATATTGTCAGTTCTATATATCATCAGTTCTATATATCATCAATTCTATAGATCAGTTTAAAAGCGTGACGGTTGGTGTGTTCTAAGCATTGACGAGTCTAATGTGAGAAGAATTAATTATTGGCAAAGAAGACAGAAGCATTGGGCTCCCATTTAACCTGTTCTGCAATATATGTAAAGAGCAAAATTTATTCTAATTTAAATTCATTGTATTTCACAAATATTTCACTAAATTCAGTGTTTTGGAAATTACTTTAGGAAATAACTACAAAAAAAGAGGTAAAATTAGCTACTGAGACTGAGGTAAATTTGCAGGTCATGGGTATTTCTGACTCCAAGATTCATCTAAGAGTAGGAAGAGTAATGCCAAGGGCGTGACTCCATTTCTTCTGTCACCAGGAGTGGTAACTATATTATTTTTGAACTCAGACATACTAAGCCACCAGTAATGTGAATTGTGCTTTCTTTTTCTTTACAGATGTGCTCTTTATGCCATTGTCCTGGAGCCACCATTGGCTGCGATGTGAAAACATGTCACAAGACATATCACTACTACTGTGCTTTGCATGATAAAGCTCAGATAAGAGAGAAACCCTCACAAGGCATTTACATGTAACTATTATTTATTTGCTATATTTTTATATTTATATTTCACATTCTTTGTTTAAAGAAAAACAACAACAACAAAGCAAAACAAAAAACCCCACTTTGAAATATAAACAAGACTGTTGAAAAAAAAAATCTGATAATGATTGTGGCATTCAAAATAGTGATGTGCTAGAAAAACATATTTTCACTGCAAGATTTTGTATATGAGTGAGTCTTACAAGTGGGAGAAAAATGTACTGGTATTTAAATTTAAAAGATGAGTAAATAATCTGTGAATCGTGACTGACTTGACAGTTTTCAACTACTTTGTTTATAGGATTTTATGTCGAAAACACAAGAAAACTACGCATAACTCTGAAGGTAAAATTATTCAATATAAATTTTTCCCATTGTAGAAAGATACTTGGTTAAATTTATTTTTTCTGGAGAATATAAATGTTTTCAGTAAAAATTAGAACTACATTTTTTTTAAGAAACACTAAGTTTGGAGGCCCATCTGATTTCTGTATTTTCTCTAAAAATAATCGGTTGAGGTGGAATAAAACCCAAACCATAAATTTTAGGATGTTTGAAAGATTTGATACTCTGTCAAAACAAAGTTTTGGTAGAAGCAATGCATTCCCTTCTGGGAAGAAGCTGACGTATTTGTAGTTAAATATTCACAATATTAAAATAATGCATCAGGTAGCCGCTGATTTTTACCATTGCTTATGTTCGTAAATATTCACTATTTTTTTTTAACTATTAAATAGAGTTTAACTCTCCAAATAAGAAAGACCCAATAGTAGATGAAAAGGTTTGTGATCAGATCACTCATAGTTCTATTTCTGAGTCCTTTTAAGAAACAAAAAAACCCTGTATGGGTACATTCAGGAAAGCTGTGCATCCTTGAAGAGATCAGTGAAACGCGTGAGGGATGGTGTGCCACAAACGTAGATAAACTGTGTGTTCTGTTCAAATTCCAAACTAGTTGTATCGTGATGTATTTATGCAGGGATTTTTTTCTTTTTCCTTTTTTTTTCCTACTGTATCTGAATTTGGGTAAGCAAACAGTTGTTAGTTTACTTTTTGCATTGCTCTCAAGTGGAATGTCATGAGATTTAACTAATGAGGAGTACGTGATTCTTTATTTAGGAAGATCAAATTTCATTAATTACTTCAGTCTTTTTCTGCCAAATGTATTTCTAAGGTAATATACTACTTTTTATGCTACAGGTAGTAGATACACTAATGATAAGGTTTGGATGTTACTTCCGGCGTTCAGAAATATATTGAAGGCAGTAGAAAATCCCAAATAAAAACGGATTTTCTTTTTATAGTCTAGTTAAATAATTATTGCCATGTGCTTTGTATAAAACACTCTGATTTTTCTGTTACTAGGTTTAAACAAGAAAAGCAGTATACATGCTATATTAATTCTCCAAAGAGCCAGGGCCACGTTATCTTGTAGCTTGGCACTTTGGTTTGGGGTTTTTTTGCTCCTTAGCAGGAACTGAATATGAAAGACGTTTGAGTCCAGAAAGAGATTAATCTCTTTAACTGATATTTAAACATAATCTTTTCTACTTATTCACAAGTGGCTGTGTTTGACATGTATTGAAAAACGCCTCCAATTCTGCATGGAGCCCAATGCCAATGGGTGACTTTTCTCCTTTGAGTTCCTTGCAGGATCCCAACTCTTGCTGTTCTTTTAAAAGTTTTCAAGAAACCATTATCTCCAATTGTACGATCTCATTTTCTACCAGCAAAGGCTTTTATATTTTATCTGGATATATTTGTCTGAGAAGACATGGGAAAAATTACTAGAGGCATAGTGGCTTTTTTCTTAAATGTTGATGGTGGCAGTCTACTAAAACATTAAACTAGAAACATCCAAAGAGACTCTTGGATTGAGGATGGGAGAGGGAGGAATAAACAACATTACTCAGAAAAACTGAGGCCAAAGAACCCAATAGGATCTTACTTAGCATTTATCTTGGCATATGGTTTTTTTGTTTAAAATACTGAGGTTTTTTATGCTTTACACTTCTAGAAATATATACATACACACATATTCGTATTCTGGTTTCTGTTCAATATTTGACTGAAATTTTCCCAATGAATGTGTTCTCTTTTTAGTTCATACAATTCAGGAAACTGCACTCAGAGAATATTCTTACTTGCAGCTATGGATTTGATAATGCCAGAAGCTGGGGCTCTTTTGTGATAGACTTCCTTTAAATCAAAGAAAGTAAAAATACTTATTGCATCCATCTTATGAGAATGACTTGTAGCATTATATAGGAATGGTGTTTTGCTACACTGGAAACTAATTACCTTTAGAAGACAGAAATATACAGGGTGAATTTCAGAGTTTAAGGGACTTTGGAGAGCTTGTTTTTTCATAAATAATTGCCGAAGTTTGCTCAGTGAAGTGGTAACTGAAAGGTGTTGGATGGTGAGATAAAGCTTTATGTATGTATTTTGTTGGTTTGTTTCATGGGGAAAATGTGAGTATCAAAGAGGAATTTAAATGTGAAAGAAGGGTGGTGTGTGAAGCCAGGAAGGGCTTGCAGAGGAGAGCAAACAGATGAGCTCGGGATACTAGCTGCTAACATAGCGTTGTGGTTTTTTCTGTCTTGTTTTTGTTTCATTTTCATGAATCCTTGCTCTCAGCGGCATTTTCATAACAGAATAGTTAAGCTTATCTGTGATTATGTCACTCAGCGCAGGTGCAAAGAGGCACTGGAATTATCGGGCCTTTTAATGGAAACTCGCTTCTCCTGCTCTGGGCTGCTGGGGTTTTTATCCTTTGTTCACTGTATCCAGATTTAATTGTTGCAATCCAAATATTTTTATTATGTCAATTCTATTAGTGGATGTTGGAAGAGTTTTTCGGAGTGTTTGTTTTGGTGCAGCCCAGAACAGCTTATTGCGGCATAATAGTGAGACTTTTCCTTCCCTTCCCTAGGAAATGGGCACTTTTGGGGGCGTACTTGTTCAAGCCTGAGGCATGGTTAATGTACATTTTGTTAGAAATTCTAGTTTAAAAAGAATAGCCATTAACCATTTAATAACAGTTCAAGAAAATTTCTTGAGGCTGCGTGGAAATGTGGTTGAAAAGATCTATGTTGGAGTTAAAGTTACCCAGTTAAAACCTAATAAAAAGGACCTCTTAGATGTTATTTACTGCTGTCATGAAGTTCAAGTGGTGCGGGAATTCATCAGATTAAGTATCTCTGTACTCATCGAGACAAAATTAAATGAGCGATGGGAGTTCATTTTCCTTCAACTGACAGGAATTGCTGAACTATTTCCTGTTTTCTTTGAATATAAAAATATGAAACACAGCAGCAAAGTATTGTGCTCTTAAATTCATTACCTGTTTCAGTAGACTGTTGGGTTTGTCTAATTTATCTATGTGACCAAGCCTTCAGGTGATGTACAATAGGAAATCTGTATTTCTCCTGTATTTCCTTTGTGTATATATATTTCAGAGTGATTCTTCTGTACTGTTACTGAAAGCTTCGTGTTTACATTTTTGCCTTGCTGGTTACAAATCTAACAAAATAACCTGACCTGAAGTTCAAGTAATAGTTAAATTCCTAATTTAGGCAAGCCATCAAAGTTATCAGTACCTAATAGGTTACATGAATTGGTGCCAGTGCTTTAAAACTATCACAGCTAACTATTAGTTGAAGTGCTGCTCAGTTTGATACAATTGCATTTATTCTTTTGAAGAATAGGGTATTGTTGAACTAAGGTTTTGGAACTGTTTACTGGAATTTATTCCAATGTACTGGAAGTAATTGTTGAAAAATTTAAAATCTGGTGTCTTTCAGTTCCCTGCAGGTGGGGCTGCCCTGGCCCCTGTGTTGGATTTAGAACAAATTCAGCTGATCAGGAATAGTTTAATATAAACTAAGATAAGAATGTAAATTCATTCTTCTGTTTCGTAGTAGTAAAGCAAAGAATAATGAAGACAGCCATGTGAGTATCTATTGTTAATGTTTAAATCAGATGCCTCGGAACTGTGGGATGAGAAAATAGTGTCCATAATTCCTATTGTAGCTGTACTCAAAGCCTTGGGGAGTTATGTTTCCATAGTGGAAATAAGGACATTCCCTTTCTCAGCATCCTTTTCATGTTATTCTACAGATCAAACATGAAATCTGTGCTTCTCGTATTGCTCTGTAAGTTGAGTCAGGATAACATTTCTCTGTGAGACCTATTTAGAGATGCTGAAGCCTATATCAAACCAAGTACTTTTCCAAAGCACTCTGTAAGCCAGAGGCTGGCAGGAAACTTTTTGGCATTCTAGTTAGAGAGCATCTTGATTCATCTTTGGATTCTTTAATCAGTGTTTGTTCCTAGTTGCATTTTCTGTACCGCTCTTCACAGTGCAGCGTTGCATGCATTAGTGCAGCCAGGAACAAAAGTTTCTGTGATGCTGCCATTGGTGTCGCTGCGGTTCTGCTGGTGGAGGGGAACAAATTCTTCCCAGGCTCTGCCAGCTCAGCCTCCTCCTCGGCTGTTTCCTGGAGAATGCTGCTCTGACCGTGACATCAAACGCTTACCTAGTGTAACGACAAAAGCAGTGGGTCCAGGCAGTAATTCAGCAATCCCCTGTGCAGTCCCTTAGGGACTAATGAAATAACAAAAGACATTGAGGGGCTGGAGCGTGTCCAGAGAAGGGCAACGGAGCTGGTGAGGGGTCTGGAGCACAAGCCTTGTGAGGAGCGGCTGAGGGAGCTGGGGGTGTTCAGCCTGGAGCAAAGGAGGCTGAGGGGAGACCTTCTCGCTCTCTCCAACTCCCTGAAAGGAGGGTGTAGCTGGGGAGGGGAACAGTCTCTTCTCCCAAGGAACAGGCGATGGGACAAGAGGAAACGGCCTCAAGTTGCCCCAGGGGAGGTTCAGGTTGGATATTGGGAACAATTTTGACACAGAAGGGGTTATCAAGCCTTGGAATGGGCTGCCCAGGGAAGTGGTTGAGGCACCATCCCTGGAGGTGTTCAAAAGATGAGTTGACATAGTGCATAGAGGCATGGGTTAGTGATGTTTCTTTTTTTTAATCAGAGTTAGATTGATGTTTGGACTAAAGGTCCCTTCCAACCCGGACAATTCTATGCTTCTATTCTATGATTCTATTTTGCAGAAGCATCACAATGGTGTTTTCTTAGGGAAAAGGAAAAAATTTAGTAAAAGTAATGTGGTGAACAGTTTGCCCGGTCTGAGGAGCTGTCCCATGGTATCCACCTTATAATTCTCCTTCCTCACCAGGCAAGATGTTACACAACTAAGAACGTGGTTTGGTAACTCATAGGTACCAGGTCTGTCACACCAGACGTCATAAGCTTTGTGATTGTGCAGAGAAGCTCAGTGTATTGTCTGTCTGCAGTCTTTGCCAACGATTGTTTGCTTGAAAAAACATTTAGATGGTATGGTTATGAAGGATAATTATATTCATTTTCTGTGTTAAATGTATTCAACTAAAGAAATAATCTCAAGTACTTCATAACATAGATACTACTGAAGTCAAAAAATAGCTTTTGGACAAGAGGCATCAGTTTCTTTAGGTATCTAGTACTTTTGGAAAACATATTAGTGACAGGACCTAAGGGGCAATTTATTTTTTTTCCTGTCCAGTTCATGTAACTGGATCTTTCATGTCACTTCATTTAAAAAAGAACCAACAAACAACCAAAGCATTTTGATTGTTAATTTCCCATCATTTGCTGATAAGAGCTACTGTTATTTCATCATCACTTCACCTGATTCTGTATTTGCTTGCAAGAGCTTTTGTGAAAATCTCTGGTTCTTATTAATGCTTAAATATGCATTCATATTTTTATTATCAACTACTTGGACAATAAGGTTTTCTGGTTTTTTTGCCATTTCTGTTCAATTTAAGATAATTACTTTGCCACATGGTTCATTGGGTTTCAGCCATTTTTTAAGGACTTCTTACTTTAACATGCTAAAGTACTTTTTTCTTTCCCTGTTACATTCTGTTTCTCTTCTAAAAATCTAGGAAGGTTGATTTTGTTCTTTGTAATTTCTAGAGTTTCTCCTTTATCCCAAACGCACTGTAAAACTTTAAATACATATATATGATTTCAGATTGACATAACAGCATGTCTAAGCCCCTTCCACATTCTACACTTTGCCTTCTTTTTATATACTCTCCTCCTTGCAAATATATTTTGTCAGTCGGTTTTATTTATTATCTTCCTCATACAGACTTAGCCCCCTTTGCTTCTGTCTCACTTAGTCCATTGTTTAAGGTAATGTAGGAGGAGGACACACAGAGCCTTTATTGTACACATTCTTCTTTTATTTGTTCTTTCACAACCTTTAAATCACTTAATTCTTTTATCACTTTGCTTTAGCCCAGCTTTTGGAAAAGGGCGATTCCCTGTATATTTCAAGCTGATGCAGTATAGAATAGATCAGGGATGTCTCAACCTCTTCTCCGCCAATCCTTATTTTAAACAGCAAAATGTCTTGATCCTTTTCCTTCTAGTCGTGATCAAAGGAGAATTTTTAGATTTCTCTCTCAAGCTGAGTCTCTCTGTTCACAGTTTATGTAATACAGCATTTTGCTAGTCTTCTTTTTGTGGTACTTTGTACTGCTTATGGATTTCTAAAATGCAAATTTGGGGCTTGTTGCTGCTCATCTGAATTTACAAGATCATGTTCATAGGTGCTTTTAAAAACGTCGAATGTTTCCTCTTGATTTCTATCCCCACCCCTCCTTCTTAGACCATATTGCGTATTAAGCTTGTTTTTTCAGATACAGCATTCAGGAACTTCTGAAGAAAGCTCATAAGATACCTCTTCTGAAGACTTTGGATAAAGTTATGTTGAGAATATTATGATGGTTTTAAAAACCAATGGAGTGCTGGGCTATGGGATGGGGGGCAGTTGAAGAATCTTTAGGGAATCTGAGGGATGATATCCATGATAAAACGTGATCTGGTCAGGGAGGAGTTGAACAACTTTTTGTGTTTTCCTTAGTTCAAGCTGACATGAGAAGTTGGAAACACCCAACCATCAGATGCCAGGGACACAGGGTAAGCTGGCAGTGGGCTCGAGGGGAGGGATAGGGCACAAACCAAATTGTGTGTGAGGCAGGTGTATTTTAAAGCCGGTTACAATCTCTTCCTGTGCTGTCACACTAGCTCATAGCGCTGGTAAAAATGGGAGAAACTTTGTTGGTTTGAGGTATCAGTGTTGCAGATAGATGTGGTAGAGCAGATCCTCTCATCTTGGTGGTGCTAACCTGTAGGTCCGTGTCACTTGTAGTAGGAGACCTCAATCTGCAAGGAATTTTGTTTCAATGAAGGAGTCATCGTAGCATCTAGATTTCAATGAACTCTGAACTGTTTTTTGGAAGTACTAGTTTTGGGCACAGAAAAGGGGGTTTCCTATGAGGAAAGTGGTGCAATCTTGATGGTTTTTTTGTCTTACACTGAAAACATATTTTAAAAATAAAACATTTTTACTTTTCAAATCTTAAATATTGTAATAATTGTAGACTAAATAAATAACACTTAAGAACTAGGCTGTGACATTTCTTATAAAAAGTTGTTTTTCATAACATGTGCTTGGTTTTTAGCAATTATGATTCACTTCCAGTTTTGAAAGTGTGACTGTAAAGAGTTCAGCATCTGCTTTAATGTTATTTAGAAAATAAGGGTGGACTGAGAGGCAGAAAGCATTATGGTTGACAGAACTGATAAGGAGCTTTGGAAAAACTAAGGAATGTTGGTGAATGATGAATTTTGCTTCATCAAATACAGTAGGGAAAAAAGATGGAATGATTTTGGAAGGAATATTTTTAACTTCTTATGCTGTTATTTAAAGGGTCATGAATTCAGTAGTCACATTTTTGTAAGACTTTTTTTTCTAGAATAGCCATCTATGAGTTCTGTAAATGCAAATGTAGAGACAAAGATGCATAAATTTCTTCTAATAAATTGGTGGAGAGTTCATATGATGAAGGATAAGATAAAAGAGAATTCTTATCTTTGGAAGAGGTTTTGGGTTGTAATAAAATTTGCTGTATGCAGTCGGAGAGGTATGATAACCTAAATTGCATAAACTTGCTTGGGGAATTCAGCAACTAATGATAAATGAAAAATAATGTTAGATAGTAAATTCTGAGAGGAAAATGTAAAAATGTATTGTTTCATTAGATAATCCATGTCACCATGTCTTTTATTTTTTCAGAGTAAAATAAATGGTGCTTTTTTCATCTAATAACAAAAGGATAGTATATTTATTAAAGCATAGGAATGTTGTGGTAAATAGACTGATGTATTTCAGTAGCAACTTGGGAATACCTGTATATAGCTGAATAATCTCTCCATTTAAGACAAAATAATCTGCAGCTTTGTATTAATTTATTCTCCATTTTTTGCCTCTTTATAAATGTACAACAGAGTAAAGCATCGGGGGAATTACGTTCTGGTGTAACCTTTTGTGATGCGTTTGGATTAATAATGAATAAATGTGTGGGGAGCTGTAGTTTTCTCGGGGAGTGGTGCCAGATACGACAGATTAAGTTTAACAGGATCCACTCGTATGCAGGGCTTTGGGCCAGGAGCTCCGTTACCTCCGGCTCCAAGTTGATGGCTGTGGAATAGCTTCAGGTCTTTGGCTTCAAGCTCTTGTGCAGTTGAGTCGCTGTTAATCAAGAGATAGAAATGTGATTTGATTTTTATGTGATAATAGATAAGAAAGAGGAGTTCTGACGCAGCAGCATTTAGTCTCAAAGTAAGTTGTCCTGTCTGGATACTGAGACCACAATATAATGGCGATAAGTGCCATAGCAATGCTTAAATAATAATAATAATTATACCACAGCAGTTAAGTAGCTCATTAATGTATAAAGTAGATGTTCCAAATCTTCTGGTTAAGTTTTCCTTCCACTTGTGGGCTCATAGTGATGTTTGTGGTTTGCGTTTTGAGAAGCAAGTTCTTTAGTGAGGGGTGTGTGTGCGTGTTTATTTGTAGCTGAAATATCTTTGTTTGAGCAGGGATGGCTGAAAAAAAGAAAGATGTTCCTGTGAGCAGCTGATGATGAGGAAAGTTGCTAGTGACTGAATAAAGCAGGCTGGTCAATATCAGATATAACTTAACATCATATTGGAAGCAATCTTAAGTTTGCAGGATTGATGTGTATTAACTGTAGATCTCTGAGTAATTGAAAGGCGAGTCTGCTAGAACATGGGGCTGCAGTTCCACGTAGCACTCGGCAGCTGAGCTGGTGGTGTGTGACCTCTTTGATGTATCTGTATTAAAAATATGCATTCTTATATTACTAATGGCCTATAAATACTTCTGGGATATTGTCAGTGTGGATGATTTTCTGTAAACAGGCAGCTGCTTTTAGCTCTAGACGTAAAAATATACTGCAACTAAAATGAAAATTTAGCTTTGTTTTGTGGAGGCAAAATACATTTCAGTTTTAAAACTTGATGTTAATGTGATAGCCAAAATGGGTGAATTTTTTTCTTCAGTAAAAAGGCATCAATTAATAAAGCAAGGAGAAAGGTGTTATTTAGAAACACTGGCATAATATCAAGGACAATTTACAGTGGAGTTATGCATCTTAAAAAATAAATAAATTAAAAACTTATTTCATGGTTGAAAACATTTTCTGGTTTCAGTGTAGTTTAAATGAGTCTTATTTTCCATGGAGGTGAATATATGTGTCTGAGGACACGTTTTGGGTCTGAAAGTAGAAGTTGTAAGAAATGCTAAACCTTCCTATGTTACATTATAAAGACGCAAAGCTGTGTGATATGTATAAAGAAGTAAATAATGTTTTCAGGCTCTGCAGTTGCATGTTTGTAACAAATGGGGAAAACTTGCTATTTTTATTTCTGGCCAAAATACGGAGAATACAGATTTATGTGTTTTCTTGTCTGTATTTTTTCTTTTTTTTTTTTTTTCTGTTAGTTGGTTTGTTTTGCGTAAAATGTTTGAGAACGTTATTTGATGATGTTTTCTAACTTCTAAAGCAGATTTAGAAGAAAGTATCAATGAACACGAGTTGGAGCCTTCACCTCCCAAAGGAAAAAGGAGGGGTCGTAAGGGAAAGCCAAGAAAAACAAATTTAAAGGGGCAGTCAGAAGACACTAGATCTACGTCCTCACATGGCACAGATGAAATAGAAAGCAGTTCCTATGTAAGCAGTAAATATGCTAAACTTCTTAGAAGACAGAATTGCGTATTTCTTATCTGCAAATATAAGTTTTATTTAAAATTTGCGTTTGTCTGAGCCTCCAGCTGGTGGCCACAGGCTTTTAAAATTACAACTTTATTTGTGACCCAGCAGTATATTTTAGTAAAATGTTTTTCTTTCAGAGAGACAGGTCTCCCCACAGAAGCAGCCCCAGTGATACAAAACCTAAATGTGGATTCTGTCATGCAGGTGAAGAAGAAAATGAAGCTAGAGGAAAGCTTCATATATTTAATGCCAAAAAGGCTGCAGCGCACTATAAGTGCATGGTGAGTAACAGTATTGTTGTCAGCCCAGTGTGTTACCTGAATTTTGTCTGAATTGCTTATTTGAGATATTAATACAGTACCCTCACATATAATTATGTGTGAGTATTGTCTGTGTGCTGATGATCTCTTTGAGTGCTGACGTGTTGCAAAGTGAGCAATTAATTTCTTTTCACTGTGGGCAATATGGAGAAAAGTTGGCTACGTGCGAAGAGATGGAATTAGCTCAGGGAGACTCTTTAGCTTATTGAAAATGCTCCCTTAGCATCTAAATGCATACACAATATTTAAAAAGGAAAACAGAAAACAGTTTTAACTAAAAGAATCCACTCCAAATATAAAATACCCTTACTCCACAGGCATTCAGACAAATCTGGGAAGAATCCATGAACTTCATTAGTTTTCTGACCAGTGGATTCAGGCTGTGTGACTCAAGTAGAGTGGGACATGGAAGTTCTAGAAAACCCTTGTCTTTAGATGATCATATTCCTAGAGCTGTCAGCCTGAAAAGTACCTGTTCCTTTCAGTGAACAGGAGCAGATAGCGCTATCTTTTGTAGAGCTCGTTCTGTGAATTAGGTAGGGCTTGGAGAAACAAATCTTAGTGGTTGCTCTTCTGCCTCAAAATGAATAAATAGTCCAGGTAATCGATGGAGTATTAATTGTCTTCCCGGCCCTGGCCTTGCTAAACAGAGAGCGGGTGTGTGCCAGCAGCCTGGAGTCTTAGGCTGTTCTTCGTTACCTTGTGTACCTGAGCTTCAGTTTTATGACCGTTTAAACTGAGTATACCAGGATGATGATAGTAGGGATGGTATTTATGTGCTCTGTTGTCATCCCTCGGGGCTTTTCAGGTATGTTGGCATCAGCTGTGCCATGAAGCTGAGTTATATATGTGTCATGGGGAAGGAAATGCAATATTCCTAAAAAGTTCAGTGATGTAATTGCTAATTTTCCCCATTTATTACTGCGTGTTTTCATCATGTCATTATTTCTTGTCTACTCCTTTGTCTTTTAAAATACATTTCTCCAAGGCAACAAATGTAATTAAAGCAGTCAGGTGGGTATCAGAACAAATACTTGGCACACTAATTCCGTACAGATTGGTATGGGGTTTTTTTCCTCGTTTGTTGGTAGCGCACAGGCTGGCGGTCATCACAGAAGGGGATGTTCAATACTCAGATATTCCTACACATAAAAAAAAAAGTTCTAATCATGTTGATGACCTGAAATTATTTTGACTTGCTTGTTTTACAGTTGTTCTCTTCTGGCACTGTCCAGCTAACAACAACTTCAAGGGCAGAGTTTGGTGATTTTGATATCAAAACTGTACTTCAAGAAATCAAGAGAGGAAAAAGAATGGTATGTATCTGCAGAACGTGATGATCACATTACTGAGTCTACTAAGATGTATATAGGTCTGCCTCCTTCCTTATGTGAAACAATCTTTTCCATCTATTTCTAAAAACAAAATTTAAATTTATTGTTACTTTTGGGAAAGGTAGCCAGACAGAAATCACCTTAAAATTAATGGAGTTTGGGCGTGTGGTATTTAGTGTTCTTTACGACAGTGTACATAGTAAATCGTTATTAGCCTTCCTGGAGCTATAAGAGAGTATCAGTTTCGGATCCTGTGTTACTAAAAGCACACTGGGTAAAACTACAAATAAACCCAGAGAATATGTTCTTGCAGTGATGTGTTTCCAACTGTTTTGATGTTTTAATATGAGAATGTATTAAGGCTTCAGAAATGGGGATGTTGGTAAAACGTCACATTCTGGTTTATTAAAATTCGGGCTGTTTTTAAAGTGGTAAGAAATTGGGGGGTGGGAGAGGAAACAAACAAGTAACAATATTGTTCCTTGAAAAAAAATATTTAAGATTCTTCATATATTAACATGCTAACTTCAATGGCAATAAAATGATCTTGGAAATGCAATAATACCTGCGATCATGTAGCAATTTTTAGTGCAATGGACAGGTAAATCCTAGCATTCATATTTTAACAGGGTAGTATTGTCTAGTTTCTGGTTTACAATATCTTCGATGAACTTTTCATTGGAAGGGTGATCTGCCAGAGGAATGACTGTTCCAAAATGGTAGCCATAAATACAAGGAACACTAAACAGAATACTCGGAGGCAAGAGACTAAACGGTGCCGTTCTCTTCTTTCCCTGTACAGAAATGCACGCTTTGCAGCCAGCCTGGTGCTACTATTGGGTGTGAAATTAAAGCCTGCATAAAAACATACCATTACCACTGTGGAGTAGAAGACAAAGCTAAATACATTGAGAATATGTCACGAGGAATTTATAAGTAAGGACCTATGTAATTCTTGAATCTATAATGAAAGTGAAGATATTTCATGGCACTTTTTCTGCCTAACTTGGCTAGTCAAGTATGTTATTAAAAAGAGATTATTATTTATTTAAAATGGTATTTTTAAGTAGTTGTTGACTTTCACAAATTAACTTTCAGTTACTCTGCCAACTTAGGATTCATGGAGTAGTGTTGTAATATGAGAAATGAGAAAATTGACTTCTATCAATCAGAGTTAGGTTGATAGTTGGATGAGATGATCTTAAAGGTCCCTTCCAACCCAGACAATTCTATGATTCTATGTTATGTTTTTCTCCTCGATTAATCTGATGTTGAGGAAACCCTGGATAGCTTATTTTGGGGTTTTTTGGACCCTGTACTGCTCCATACTTGCTTGCGGAGTGTGGGTGACTGGGCTGGAGTTGGGGTGCCATCGAGGCTGTGCCCACAAGAGGGCATTCTCTGAGCAGAGTAGCAGCAGAGCTTGAAAACCAGAATCGATCAAGTTTTGTCACTGGGTCGACCTTGTTTTCTTTCTTAACTGATGCTTGACTGAAATCCATGAATGAGTTAAAATTTATCGATTGATTTGTAGCACATCTCGAAAGTAATTGAGAGGAAAGCAATGTTTTGATAGGTATTTTCAGTAAAAGTCCTCACTGTTTCTTTTCTTTGTGCTAGACTCTATTGTAAAAACCATAGTGGAAATGATGAAAGAGATGAGGAGGATGAAGAAAGAGAAAGCAAAAGCCGTGGCAAATCAGGCACTGACCATAATGACATTCCTCAGCAGCAGCTCAATGGAAACTAGGTATGGAAGTTACTCCTGACAGATCTGTTACCGAGACTGAAACGCAATATACAGTTAATGTAGTTTATTGCAGTGAAGTATTTAAATCTAGTGTATGCAGATAAGTACTTTTTATTGGCATACTGTAGAAAAATCAGGAGGATTTGTTGTTTTTTAAATCCAGCTGACTTTGTAACAGTGTAAGAAGGGAGGCCCTCGTTTCTATCGCTAAATATAGATGTAATGTCAGAGCTGCTAAATGCTTTTCTGTATGACTTTAAATTTACTATTGTTTTCATCATTTTTTAAACAGGTTCAAGGGACAGAGTTATAGAACTGGGAATGGCTAAGACATCATAACTACTAATTCTTTTAAATTGTTTTCTAAAATCAGAAAAGGGTTAGTAACTTTTTACTGCCCGACTCTGTTAGAAATTTCATTGAACTGCCTGAAACGTTCATGTGTGTGAGCCTTCAGTAAGTGGCAGAGTTTTACATGTCAATATTATGTAGTTTGTAGTCTGCAGTGTCTGGAAAAAAAATGAAACACTATATAAATGATATGTAATATGTACAGTGTCAAAAGTTAAGGCAGACATTGAAATGAAGTAAGATCTATATTTCTGGACTGAATAAAAACCTTAAGATTTGGAATGTGTAAGTTGTTTAGTGGATTCATGCAACGAGGGAAGGTCTTAGCTAGTTTAATTAACAACATGGACGAGTTCGTGGTGGCAACAAGCTGGTACTTTGTGAATTTTGCATTTTCTTCATACACAAGTTACGGAGGCTGTACTCGGGAAAGCCGCTCTCTGTTTTTGCTTGCAAAGCACACAGTAGAAAGGACTGAGCGTACACCGAAGCACGCGTGAACATTTCAGGTTGTTCCTGTTGTGGTTGCTCATTCCGCCCAGCATTGTTTGTGGGAGATTTACTTGAGCAGCTGTTGGTTCTGAGCTGTGAGCTTTAGAACTCATGCCAAAGGGCTGTAGTTCATTCTTTCCCCAAGGACCCACCCCTTTCCGCGTCCCTGATTTACAAAGAACACTTCGAAGTGTGATTAAAACCTTATGATACAAATGTTTGGAACTCGGCAGCCCAATCTCTTTTGCTTCAGAGAGTTACAACTCTTAACTCGCTATGGAATTTAGCCACCATCTCTGACGTCCATACCTCAAGTGTTCTGTGTTGTGTGGAACACTTCATCTTTTGTCCAGAATATGCATAAAAGTCCCGTATTCTGTAGGAAGAATGAGGAAACAACCTGTTTTGCTAGATTGGTATTTATTTTTTAATCTTATGACCACTATATGAGAACCTTTGCTTATCATCATCCTTATTGTTTTAGTGATTATTTTTTTCCTCTCTCTGTCAAGTCAGCAATCATGTCATGGAATTCCAGTTGCGAAAGTGGAAGTTCCTTTAGGGAATAATCAGATCTAGGCTATACCAAACTGAACAGCTCAGTCCTCTGGCTGCTTTCCAGACGCCTTGGCAATTCTAATGGCTACGAGCTTCTTCAATTGGTCTGGTAAAGCACATTCTCAGACTTCCTTAAATCAAACCAAAAAGCTGAATCTAGTCCACATGTTTGTTGCTGTTGCATCACCTTATCGTTTGTTTAGGGTTTTGGCTTGTTTCACTCTGAATTCCCAACAAAACTTCTGGATGTGAAGGAAGGAAACAAGCAAAATACACTGATTTGACTATAAACTGCTACAGTTCTTCTGTGATTGGTATTGCAAAAACAGTTCATTTGTAACATGAGTTTCTGTAGCATTTTTTTACTTGTATTTTTAAAAGATTTAATGTGTGTCATTTGTCTTCTTATGCATTCCCTTAATGTCTTGAGGGACTCAATTACTGTATATTGGAGTTTCTAACATTTTACCTGTTAGAATTCAATCAATTCTGTTTGCTTTCCTGGAGAATAATGCCGTTTTGGAAAGAAATATTGCTGTGTACAGAAAATATTCAGTTACTGCTCTAAACATGATGCCATTGATCATTTTTATTTTGTATTTGTAACTTTCAAAATTAAAAGCGTGACTTGAATTGCAATGACAGATCGATTATTGACATTGTCTATCAAGGTGTTTCGTTTCTCCTAGATGATGAACATTTTTCAGCCGCTCAGAACAGTTTTAGGAGGCAAAAGAACATCCTCCAATGTTTAAATTACTTCTAGATTAGTGCCTCGGACATGGCCCTCCCGTGGGGGAAAAAAAAAGGCACTTTGTTTGCAGCTCCTGTATTTTAACTAAGGTTGCATGGGGTAGATCTGCCAGCGTACCAACTGTATTCGAGACTGAGCTCTAATACATAGTGTGTCAGTTGCGTGGTGTAACATTCAGTCCAATAATCCATCTGTTATAAATAAATTAACCCCATTCCATGCCTCGATGAAACCAGGGCAGCACTTTACCTTTGGGTAGCAGAAAAGCAAGTGGCTGGTTTTCCCTGTTACCTCTCTGTGCTGAGATGGCCTGATTACACTGTCATTAACTCAGAATTCATGGAAACAAAGTCAAAAGTAAAAATCTTTTCTTACGAGCCTCAGATTTGTCATAACTGACTTCAACTCATGTATGCTGGGTAAAAGTGCCTTACAATGTAAAAATTGTATTTATATGTTCCCAAGTAGCATAACCTGCTGGGGAGTAATTCTGTCGTGGTGTTAATATTTAGAAGAAATGTACCTCAGCAGTGTATTTACTGTACATCTCTGACGTCCTTAATTGTAGTTTTAAAAAGCATGACAATGTATGATACTATACAACATTTACATCTTTTTTTAAAGACAAAATACTGCCATTACTGTCTTTTTATGTGTATTTTAGCTTGAAATTCCGGACAGTCTGTCTGAATTTTTTTTTTTTGTTTGGGGTTTGGGTTTTTTTGGTTTGGTAGGGTTTTTTTGGGTTTTTTTGGTAAAGCAATGTAATCTTTGCAAGCGTATACTGAAGATTATTCTGGAGCGTCTACTGCCTTCCCAGAAATGTTAGAAGTAATGAAAGTGCTCTATAGGTGAAATAGGTATGTTTAAATTAGCTAGTTAAATTAATGCAGTCTGTTTATTATGGAGATTTTTTTTTTAATAGGCACCTTCTGCTTTCATCTCACAATCAGAGAACTCATGAATTTAACAAAACTTGTCTTACAAAACTGGTTTCGCTTTATTTAATTTATTTTTTTTTTTGGCCTTTGGGCATTTATTTTGCTCACAAGAGTAGCGTGTGCTGTTTAAGGCACCTGGAACCCTCTGAGAAGGGAGGTTTCTCCCCACTGTATCTTTGTATTAACAGATTTCCCCACTCACTGTATCTCTGTATTAACAGATCTGCGATTGTGCTATACCGAGAAAGGACTGTACCAAGGAAGGACAGGCATCAGAAGGATATTGTTCAAATAACTTGAGGATACAGGTGGTGTAATGCCAGAGTCTCGAGGCGTGATCAAACACTCTAGCAGTAAGCTGTGCTGTCACTCCATTTCAAGGAAGGGTGGTTCAATCTCAGCATCAGTGCAGCTAGTTAGGATGAATTAGATTAAAAAAAAGAGAAAATAGTAGATCGTAAGATCTACTCGTTCAGCAGGTATTGATCCACAGGAGGTTCTGGGATAAGGCTCTAGTAGGAGTTACACCTACGTTCCCCAAAGTCTGATCTTTAGGTACAAAGAGCTGGTATGATTATACTGAATCTGGCCCTAAAATATATTATAAAGGAAGAGAGCTTGCTGCTTACTGCTGCCAATATGAAAAATAACTTCTTGCTAAACCAGAGTGAAAGATGAAGAGGTGATAATCTATTTGAAATATCAGAGTTATCTGGCAGGTGATAATCAGTGCATTCCAAAAATATTAATATGCTGGATCGGATTGACAAGAAAATTAATCCTCATTAGATGAAATTAATCTCAAGAGAACCAAAAGTACATTATAGCAAACAGTAGCTCTCCTTCCGTATCACCAGAAAGAGATTCCACTGTGTTAGTGGTGGAGATTAAAAAACAGAACACGGCTCTTGATTTCTGTGCTTGTTGAAGCATTTCCTATACATGTATATGTAATGCACATTTATTAGTCAGCAGTGACATCTCAACCCTTAAAGGATCCTGGAGAACTGTTGCTTGTCAAAAAGCACTCAGGTTAGGCTAAGGTTCGCAGCTTTTGCTCTAGCATACATTTACATTAGGTGTAAAGACAAGGAATGTACAAAAGATGGTAAATGCATTCCTATCTACAATGTTATGTATATTTTGTTCCTGTTATATTGGCTTTACTTCCAAAGTTGTAGTTTGCAGTATTAGTTTCTTTTTATTGGTATCCTTGCATATATATATTCAATAAATGAGTTATGAATTTCATAATTGCATATCTGTCCTTTTTCTGAAAGTATAACTTAAAACTGTCATTTTAACACATAAATGCAGTATTTCCCTGTTGAGGTTACAGGCCCATGAAAACTTTGCCAGGAGAGAAGTGAGAATGCCTGTTTACAGTATGCCACTTGCTCAGAGGTAACTGCATCTTTGTGTTTTCTTCTTCACTTTGTGCCGTGGGCAAGCGTCTTTGCTTTTACCACTGGTTAATAACGTGAAGTGATGGACTCACCTTTCTCACCCATTCTCACCTTTCAAGAACTTTATTTTTTCTTTTTCAAGAGCAAATTACTGTAGACTAAAATACCAAGGGAATGCAGAGCATAATATAGTTACACTGCAGAAGAGCAGCTACATCCAGAACGCACTTTAGAACTGTATAAATGTAGTGGACGAGATTAACAAAACAAAAGATCACTTGGAAAACACTGGGTTTGTCCAAATACGTAACTGCCTGGAGTGAGACAGCGACACCTTTCAGTGCCTTTAAAGTATTGAGAAATGTGATGGGAAAACTCCACGGGAGGAAGGGTGCTATTGGCCTACTGATGAAGATTTTATTTTCTAAGAACAACTACGCGCTCTTATGTCATCACCTTAAACGAGTCGATTTAATGAGCGTAGAAGGTATTTACCAAGCCCTGAGAAAAATCAGATTTATGTGGCAGGAAAAAATTGTTGGGCGTCGTCTACAAACAGGAGTTGCCAAATGATCAGGTCTGATGGACTGTAATTATTGATGCTGTGATTCCATGTCCATCTTTGCAAGGGTTTCCTGAAGAGTTTAATTTAAGACTTTTAGTATCAAAATCAATGTTGGGAGTAGTTTCCCCATGTGGCTTTTGATGCCAGGGAAGTAATTACTGGATACATGTTTACTTTATTTGCTGTATGTGTTTTTGTGTTTAATTCAGTCTGCTGGGACCTTTGAAGGAAGCGCAGAATATTGTTGCAGAGTTTCATGGATGTGACTTCTCACTGCAATAGCTGGTCACCGAAACCTTGGAGCAATGGAGGAGGGACCCACAGACACAGGAGCAAGAGGCTTTCATTGTCCTTGTGTTGTATGACGTTAGGGCAGAGCAGTGAGTACTTCAAGGGCTCTCGTGTCCTCACTTGGCCAAGCTCTACTAATTGTGCCCTGTGTTAAGAGGTTGCAGCACAAGCAGAGCTGCTGCAGTTATCCTCGTGCCTGGATCATACCCCGTGTGGTAAATGACTTTCTGGCATGAGAGACAAAAGGGGCATGCTGCTCCCACCCCTCTGTTCAGAACTGGGGGTCAGTGGTTTAAACTGGAAAATTAATGGAAAAGGGAAACTATTGGTGAGCTTCTAAAAGATGAAATTGTGTCAAACTAATGTTGCTCCTCCTACAGCAAGGGAAGAAGCTGCTTGAACAGCGGAGAAGCGGTGGGCACAGCTTTCCTTTAAGTGACTCTAGTGCCTTTCTCTAAGAAAGCGGGGGAATGTGGTCTGACACCAATTTCAAAGGGGGGTTATTAAAACCAGTTTGGAAAACCCCACTCAAGAGTAATTATTAATCATTTACAGTCAGACTGCAAGGATGTATTGAGTGGGATTCTCTGCAGTTCTGCTCTGATTTGATGTTATTTGGTATTTTCATTGACAATTTAGTTAGCATATGCTCATTAAATTGCAGGGAACACCAGACCTGAGCCAGCTACTGACCGAGACAATTAAAATTCAAAATGAACTTGATGAGTTCCAAAGGGTTAGAATGCGATTTGGTAAATCCACCCATGGGTTTGACAAATGGGTATTTGTACACCTCAGCAGAAGCAATGATCAGCTGAACAAATACAGGATGGGACAGGACAGGGTGGCGATTGTATGTACAGACGTTCTCTTGGGGTTACGGCCAGTCACCAGCTGAGTATCGTTCAACAGCATCCTGTTCCTGGAGAAAAATACCTGTTATGGAATGTATGATGAGGAATGTAGTCTGTAAGGTACATGACACAGTCTTTCTTCCTCATGTGGTAGAAGAAAGCCTTTCTCAAACACGGTATCCAGCTGTAGGAACTGCACTTCATGGAAAATGTGGAGCAGCTGGAGGCAAGCAGAGCAAAGCAATGAGAGGGATGACGGGATGGAAGATGGGGCTTGTTTCAAGGGATGAGAGAGACTGAGTAAGAGGTAGCTGTGAAGAAGGAGGAAATAAGCACTTTTTCTCACTGCTGCAGGCAGAAGAAGAAAAATGGATTACATTACAGCAGGAGACATTTAGCTTAGACAGCAGAGTGGGTGGTTGTCCTGACAGCAGGAAGAAGAAAGCTCTGGAATACCTTTCCTGGGCAGGTTGTGGAATCTCTGGAGCTTGAGATTTTAAAGGAGAAGTTGGTGGGCATCTCACGGGACAGGTGCAAATGTGAGTTGGGGGTGGTGGGAACAAGGCTTGCTGAAGTGTCCTCCCAGCTGGCATTTCTCTTACATTTTCATACTAAAACCTGTGAGGGAGATGGAGAACTGTTCTGGAGCAAAACGCGGCGGCACTGGCAGAGCTCCTGAGCTTGACCTCAAGGCTCACAGTCATGTGTTTCCTTTTTCATATTGTCTTTTAAAATAGCACTTGTGGTAATAACAACATCTGTGAGGAGGCTGGCCCACATCTGCATAGTTAGTACGAACTTTCTGACACCACCCAGTGCAAGGCCCTCTCCGCTCTCCATTTCACATTTCTGGGAGTACCTCAGCACTCCCAACTCTTGGAGTGAGCGTGTCCCAGACCTTAAATGTACATTTCTGTTGTGTAAGAATAAGCGAAGTGACAGCAATAAGTCACACAAACATATGTGTGGCAGTAGAGCACACTTGATGCTCTGTACATGCACTGGGATAATCCAGAGTTTGGAGCAATTTCTCTCTTACCCAGTTATTGTGGCAGGAATCATAAACCTTTCTCTGAATTTTTGCCAGAGAAATTTTTGCCTCTTACTCTGTTTAAACCAAGTTCTCTCTTTTATTTTTCCTAAAACAACATTCCAGCTGAGAAGAGAGCAACCAGGGCTGGTGCCGCCCTGCCTTTTATTCCCCCGGCAGACGTGCAGGTTGCTTGGCACACACGCGATACCCTATTTCCTACTCCTGGCCAAAAAAAATATAAAAATCCCATATTCCTGCGCAAGTAAGCTCCATCAAGCTCCTGCCTGCCAGCAGAAGGCTTTGCAGAGGCTCGGGGCAGAGGGAGGAAGACACTCACTCCTTAACCATACACTAAAAATAGGCTGACGCCATGCAAAGAGCTCTGCTGTGAATTCCCTTCTGGCAGGCAGCCACGCAGCTGCCTTAGGGTTTTATGCCGTGATACCTCTCCAAAACAAGAAGTCACCGAAGTTAAATGCAGTTAGCAACGTTTTTAATCGTATTACTCCCTGCTGTGTTGTATCAATTTTAGCTTCTTCCAGAGTGCAGGTAGCTTACTGGGATCTGAGTTGAAATTATTTATTTTTTTTTTACTTAAAGCATGGTTTAAGACTGGCACAGGCGATCCCCAGAGTCTGCAAAGTTCAAAGGAGGGAGGAGGTCTAAAACTTTAATCTAAAACTGAAATACTCAGGTGACACATCGAAAAAGGGCTTTCCTGCAGAGTAAGAATGGCAGTAGTTAGGCTGCAAAAAGTTTTTAAACTCTCCAAATTGCTGTTAATGAAACATCCTTAAATCCTGATGTGATGATCTGAAATTGGAAGGTCAGTTCCTTAAATGAGACCAATAGAAAAAGAATAAACACAAGACTCTCCAGGCAGTTGGACTGAATGACAGAAGTGATTCATTTAGGCCTTGAAGCCTAGGACTTACTTGGTTTTGCCATATTTTCCAGTGATTTTTACCTACTTATTAGTGCCAACATTTTGCCCTAAAATAAATCACATCACATTCTTCTGTATGTTTTGACCATGAAGACTGATGTGGCAATTGAAGTATCGGGCTTCCTTGTGCTTTGTTTCAATGGTCGTTCATTGTTTAGACATAACAAGATTCACACTCTCCTTTACCGTGATTTCTCATTTGGAGCAATAATATTTTCTAAGACAGCAATTGAATCTCTGGATTGTTTTCAGCTATTTCACAGGAATCACTGAAAGCGCAGTAATTTTGCAGAGCTGTTTTTTCCCCCTCCTGATTTTTTATTGTTTAATACCCAGCTTTTATTGGAATCCTCTGTATCCAATTATCTGATTTGTGCAGCAATTAAACAGAAGATCAGTGTCATTGTACTTTGCATTCTTTTTTAAACTCTGATCAATAGCAGTACCACACTCTGGCTGTAAGTTGGTAATTTAAGACGCACCTGGCAGAGGTTCAAAGGGACGGGAGCTCTCGTCTGCCTTACTTCCCCGTGGAAAGCCTCGCTAGTGCTGCTGAGCAATATTGCCACCAGACAGAACCCAGTTTGGAAAAATTTTTCCAGACTGGCAGGGAAGCAAGCAACCTGAGGCTTAGATAAGCCTTGGTGAATTTAAAACCTCTTGAGGCTTTCACGGTGTAAAACTTGGATTAGCCCATCAGATATCACAGATTTACAATTTGAGGAGCGGATGTCAGTCAATAGATAAAATTAAGAGCAGAGGTTTGGCAAAAAAATGTGTTATTAGAGGAAAAATTCTCCTATTGTCATCTCTGTTGAGCACTTTATGATATCTTATGTTTCTGCAATTAGAGGTACAGGATCTATACAATTCTGTAATTAGACGTACATTGCTCTGTTCTGCAATTAACTGAACATACGCTTTGCTAAATAGGGTTAGTGTCTGGAGCCAGAAAGGTTCAAAAAACATCAAGCGTATTTCTTTTTTCAGGACTTTCGGCTTTCTAGCTGTCTGGAGAGAGGGTTCAGATGAGGTCCTGTCTTCTCCCTGGCCGTGGGGCCTGGCAGCCCTTCTGAGAACCGTTTTCCCTCTTCCCTTCCTTGGGGGGGGGTTGAGGACAGATTTCTGAGGGGGCTTTCCACTGGGTCAAGCACGATTCTGGGTGGGCGACAGATAGTGGGCAGGAATTCTCGCTCCCTGCTGCCTGGTTGTTTATCTTCAGACCCCATATATTCACTTATTTCCCCTGGGTTCTGAAAGCACTCTTCCACTGAACTATGTCACCCTGTCCTCACCAGGTACCTCATCCAATCCTGCACCCTTCACCCAAATCCAGACGTTACTCCCTGGAACAGCGTTTAATATCTGAGGATCCAAGCGATGACTTTGCCAGCTCGTACCACACAGCTCAAAAGAGCTTACAAAGGGAAAGGGAGTCCCGAAGGGTGGTTCCCTCCTGGCCAGGCTTGTGCTTTGTCTCTGCTTCCCTTGCACTCTGCCCGGAGAAGATTGCTGAGATGCTTGAAGGGCTGCCAGGGGTGGGAGGCAGAGGCTGCAGCGTGTGAGCTCTGCCACCTGATGCCTGCTCTGCCTTGAGACGGTGCCAGCTGGATCCGCTCGGCAAACCCAGCCTCTGTCAGCGAGTTATCTGATCGGGCTGCTGCCTCCTGGTCTCTTGCTGGTCTTCCTCATTCTTCTCCCCTCTTGCTGAAACCACCTCCTCTTGCCTCCTCTCCAGTTTCTCTGGGCGCGTTTGTCCGTGCTGGTCTTGACAGGTTCCAGAGGCTTTTTTTTTTAAACAACCCTTGTGTCTAGCTCACTTGTGTATAGCTGTACAGACACCTCTTCTGAGACATGCAGCACAGCTGGTCTTCCATAACTTTTTAGAAATGCTTCCTGGAGTTCACAAGCAGGTCCTGTGCTCAGGTGCCTGCTGAAAGCAGATGAACCTGTTCATTCCTCAGAGAGCAACTGGGCAAAGGGAGGAGACCCCCACACAGGCCCTCGCTGCACCTTTCCCGGTGGAAAGACCTCCTGTCAGCACCAGCCCCCTGCATTTGGAGTCCTCCAGCCTCCCCTCCGGCTTCAGCTGAAGGTACGCTATGAACGAGGGTCCAGCGCAGATACCCTGGGCTGAAGCCCTGCTGCCCGTGGCTTCTTGTACTTTCATCTAAACGTTGCCTGTGTTAACGGAGTAGTTGGCTACAACAAGCTGCTCGACTTTAGCCCGGGCACTTCCATCTCCCAGGGGTCCTGTGCAGTCCGAGGAGTTTGCTGCACGTGCGTGTCGCAGTGTGGGCATCTGTCCCCTCCCACGCTCCCGGAGAGCATTTTGTTTGCAGTAAGCCAGCAGAGTAAGGTGGCTGCCTCATTAACATCAGTCATGTTAATTTTGGTGGGGTGTGTGCTGAAATGCGCCACCCAGAAGCTCCTGGGTCACCCGGGTATCTTGTTGATGGAATGAGGGGAGCAGAAGGGTTTTCCGTGTTGCTGGAGTGGGGAAAGCGTGCCGCTCGCTGATGCTGCCCAGCGAAGGACGGGATCTGCTCTTCATAACCGGCCTTGGCCCTGCTCTTTGTTCTGCTCTGGGGTCGCTGGGTGCAGCCCAAGGCGACGGGCGGGAGGAGTGTGAGGAGGTCAGCCCGGGCCTTGCCATGTCCTTGGCGTGGGGTTTTCGCCGCTGCGGGACAAGGTCTCTGATGAGCACTGGTGGTTGCCCTGGTGCGGTGGCAGGGGGGGCTGGCCTGGCGGCTCTGCAGCCAGCACAGAGCTATCCTCATCCGGAAACGAGCTCCTGGGCTTTCACCTTTTTCTGCATGAAAAGTCAGCAACTCCACCAGGCTGTGTTGTTCAAGCTGGGCTTGAAAAACAGCTGTTTCAAACCTTAAAAAAGTAAGAAAAATACCTTCTTGGTAGTTACGTTGTTCAGGCTTCAACCTTTGTGTCCGGACAGGTTCAAACAAAACCAGTGTCCCAAGGTAGGTCTCCAAATTTCAGGTGTGCCATCCTCCCCATCCACTGGGGAGCCGCTGCTTCCCACGGCTCTCCCCTGCCCGGGGAGCAACGTCCCTGGAGAGCGGGAAGAGGAACCAGCCAGGCTCCGAGCTGGGGGGCAAGGTGGGACCCCCACCTCCTGGGTCACGGCAGCAAGGGCTCGGGCTACTCAAAGCCTTGGATGTCTCCAAGGTCATCAGGCCCCACAGCACGGGGTTGTGCTTCAGGTCTGGCAGCAGAGCCCACTCCAGCTGCACTGCTTCGCTGACAGGACCTGCCTTCACTTGTTTTCTGCCATTTTAAGCTAATCCCTGTTGAAATTTCTGCAGGCCCTCAGGCTAGCTGGACCTTGGCAGCTGCTGGCACTCTGTAAATCCCGCCGGGCAGGAGCCGGGGGTGCCTTTGGGGATGCGCAGCGCCAAGCACTAGCCTCCCCGCTCTGTTGTGACAGATGCCATCGCCCGTCTGGTCCTGCTCAGCCTGGGCCACCGGGATCATTCTTAACGGGTGTTGGCAAAAGAAAGCCAATAAACACCGTAAATACCAGCCCAAAGAGTGGCGTGGTCTGCAGCAGTCCAGGTCTGCAGCAGTCCAGGTCGGTGTTTCCAAGGATGGTTAACATTTTGTGATAAGCCAACACTGAGTGTTTCATAGTAATTATGTAATTCTCGTGTCAGTGACCGTTCCTTGTGCTCCTAAATAGAGAAAAATGTCTGTAATTCCTCCAACCCCCCCCCCCCCCCACCTAGAGCGTGAAAGCCTTTTTCCTACAAAGGGTGGCAGAGGCCAGGATATACGTGAAAAAGGACGTTACCTACAGCTCCAGAGGAGCGCACCAGGTCGGAGATTTTGCTTATTTTCATTTTGAGAAGTAAATTGTCACTTATTAGATGAGCAGGGAGAGAAATCTTGGTAAACTCTCATCATCCAGGATGTCCTGGTCTTAAAACACGTAGGTAGATGGACACCACTTTCCAAAACCCATGGAAACTGTCACCACCAAGAATCACTATGATGACTAATTTCTGCAAAAGTCAACAAGATGGAGAACAGGAATAACATTATTTTAAAAGGCATTTTGCAACAAATGACATCTATTCCCTGTTTCTTAGGAAGGGCGTGTCTATTTGAATGTTGGTTTCGTCCACCTGGCTTCCTCTCCCATTTGAAACATTAGGCTGGAATCAATTTTGGGCTATTTAAATTAATAGAGTGGAGGGAGTTCTCTGTAGTTATGATGAAGATGGGATGCTCGCATGGTAAATTCATATTTTGGTGAATGCTCTATATATCATTTAATGAGCTATTCCTTTTTGATTTTCCTCTTGATGAAAAACATTGGTGCTCGTATCAGGACCAGTCTAATATGCCTTGAATTCCCCTTTTTTTCCCATTCTGTCTCTACAGACTAATTTCTGGTCACGAGGGAGTCTTGCTGGTCTCAGTTGTTCATCTGCTGAACAATCATTGCGCTCTTGGCTTTTTTAGGAGGCTTGTCTTGTGAAAAAAAAAAATAGCAGATACATTTTTGCTGATTCCCTGTGAGTCACCCACCCAGCGGCAATGGCAAAGCCGGGAGGTAAAAATAAGGGGGGAGAAGGGAATTGGCAAATGGGCGGTGACCTGAAGCTTTGACTCAGAGCACGCCATTTCAAGTTGTTTCCAGATGACGAATACTTAATTATTATCTCCAGGTATCCTGCCACTGGGGGCATGTGGTTACCAGGAAAGGTTTTTAAAGGTCTGTTAATAAAGTTAGAGGCAACTGGCGCTCACGTGGGCCATGGTTCACTGGGCTGAGCACTGAGATACGCCTGACTGGCAACAGAGGATAAATCAGGAATCTACTCAGAGACAAACCGTATTTATTAAAGTATTTTGCCTTCTAAAAAGCCATGCATACCAGAGAAATCAGAAACATCGGCTCTCCCACCTTAGGCACCATCTAGCCAGAAAATGTGCAGTTCCCCCTCCCTTCACCCTGCCCTGCAAACCTTGGTGGCTCCCGTACCAGCAAGAAAAAAACCGGTCATCTACCAAATCTGTTGCTGATCTCAGCTAACCGGCTTCCTCTAATATCAGCACATATTTCTGCTTTTGTAAATCTGTCCTTCCCTCCAGAACGGGGTGCCAGCAGGACCAGGAATGCTCCGGATCTAGAAATGCACTGGTTGGCAGGAGGAACAAAGCAATTGCTCACCCAGAAGGGCAAAACAGGACTAGAGCTTTTGTCCGCTGGGGAGAAATGGCGCCAAGTCAAGCCAACAGCTTTTGCAGGCAATCAGAAAGGTACTGCTGGATGCTGCTTGTAATGGCAGACATTGATATCGGGCATTAATCACAAGGGCAAGTGCAGGTGCTGCACCTGGGGAGGAATAACCCCCTGCACCAGGACAGGTTGGGGCTGACCTGCTGGAGAGCAGCTCTGAGGAGAAAGACCTGGGGGTCCTGGTGGACAACAGGGTGCCCATGAGCCAGCAATGGGCCCTTGTGGCCAAGAAGGCCAATGGCATCCTGGGGGGGGCATCAGGAAGAGTGTGACGAGCAGGTGGAGGGAGGTCATCCTGCCCCTCTGCTCTGCCCTGGGGAGGCCCCATCTGGAGCACTGGGTCCAGTGCTGGGCTCCCCAGTTCCAGAAGGACAGGGAACTGCTGGAGAGGGTCCAGCAGAGGGCTACAAAGATGATGAGGGGCCTGGAGCATCTCTCTGATGAGGAAAGGCTGAGGGACTTGGGTCTTTTTAGTCTGGAGAAGAGAAGGCTGAGGGGGGATCTGATCAATGCCTATAAGGTGTTAAAGGGAGGGTGTCAGGAGGATGGGGCCGGTCTTTTTTCAGTGGTGCCCAGGGACAGGACAAGAGGAAATGGGCACAAACTTGCACAGAAGAAGTTCCACCTAAACATGAGGAGGAACTTCTTTCCTGTGAGGGTGGCAGAGTCCTGGAAGAGGCTGCCCAGGGAGGTGGTGGAGTCTCCTCTGGAGACATTCAAAACCCGCCTGGACACGTTCCTGTGGGACCTGCTCTGGGTGACCCTGCTCTGGCACGGGGTTGGACTGGATGATCTCCAGAGGCCCCTTCCAACCCCATATCTTTCTGGGATTCTGTAATGAGAAATTACTTCAGAAACTTAAAAGCAGATTCTGAAACGCTTCTGTGGTTGAAGAGTCTCTAGACAGATAGCGCCCCATCATGTCAGGCTCTCCCTGAGCTTGGGAGGGCAGCTGCTGTCCCAGCCCACTGGAAACAGCCCCGCTATGACATGTCCCTGATATTATGACCTGCAGGGCGTAGTTTATTCTGCTGCCCCAGGCAATTTGATAAAGGCTCTTTCCTCCTGCCCCTGACTTAACCCACCCAAACCCTAGCTGAACACCTAGCTCCAACAATACCGCGTATGCTAGGGATTGTGCCTATTGGCTTAGTTCAAATTGGCTTAAATTGGTTGTTTCACACAAAGGAACACTTAAATTGATTCCGTCATGTTTTCTGAGCTGACAGCAATAAATGTCTATTGGGAGTTGGTTGCTACAGCTCTTTATGAATAAAGTTGTTTTTAAGAAGAATTATCCTTTTCTTGACACCAAGTATTTATGCAGCATAAAATAAAACTTGGTCTCCACCCCTTAAAGAAAGAAGGGGAAAGTCTTCAGCTGATACGTAATTGTTGAATATAAGAAACCATGAGTTTCCATTTGCACTGTTGCGTTTTCCTTAACCCCAAACCTACAGGAAAAGTTGACATTGGGGGTTTTCTTGCCATTTGAGATTACTGGAGCTATCCAGCCATTTCCATGCTTCCTTATTATTTTACCAATATTTAATACCAAGATTTATCAAATACCAGTATTTATCAAAGTTTTCCTTCAGACAGTTAAAGATATGGACAGTATCTGGGGGCATGGTTCAGCCTTATCTTACACCAAATGGAAAGTGCGTCTTCTATCCACCCTGTGCAGGGAGAGGACAGGGGTGCAGGGGATCCCTTTTCACTTGTGCCTGGGGAAGTGGCACCTGTGCAAAGGAAAAGGCATGGCTATTACCAACTATGGCCTACTTTTAAATCAGTTCCCTGCCCTGTCAGATCATAGAATGGACCACAGAAGTGTTGGAATGGATCCTAAAAGATCATCCAGTGCCATCCCC
>VXAK01026008.1:0-11683 GCA_013399435.1 Arenaria interpres
AATTATAAAATAAATAAAAAAAGAGCAACCTGCCTCCTTGAGAAGTGTTTCCTTATTAAGTCTTCAAATTACTTTCCGTTTGTAGGCAATAGCTGAAATGAGTTCTACTGAATATGGTCGGCTGAGATTTGGGGACGGAATGAAGTATTGCATTCTGAGGGCATATGTATTTATATCCTAAGTTCACCAAAAAAAAAAAAAAAAAAGGGGATAAATCTTTTATAACAATAATAAAAAAGAAAAGAAACCATTTTTCATGAAAACATGTTTTAACTGTATTTGTAACACTCAGTAAATAAATTACAGGTTTTATATCATTCAGAAAGAGCTGCGAGTGATTTATTCAGTTATTAACTTCACACGCTTGGAAGAATGAATTAAATACCAGTCCTTGTTGAAGGCTTTTGGATTATTCTGCCAGAATATACCACTTAAAAGTTTTGGCAGCTCAGTGTGTGTTGCGTGATGAGCAGGAAGATTTTGGTGGAAGCTAAAGCAGATGAGTCTGTATCCTGACAGTTTACAGCATCTTATAAATTTCATAAAATGAAAATGAATTATGTATTATTGGGTTTACATAAGGTCACCGGATGAACTCTGACCCTTCTCTTTTCTCATTTGGCTCAATTATTAGATGAAATGACAGATCTGATCTCTTTTCAAATTGTATTAGAAGGGGCCTCTTTATTTTGCCCTCTAGCAGCAATTCTCTGACAGAACTAGGCAAGTGCATTAATTATGATTGATTTAGTGGGTCTATAAGGTGATTATTTCTCAAATTCTACTTCTGTGCGAAAACCTTTTGACCTCTCTCAGGCCACACAGCAAATGAAATCCATAAGAAGATTTAAGAGGGGACTGACCAGCGCTGCAGTTTCCTTCTGCTGTTTGAACTCAAAACACTTTGGGACACCCAAGCAAATCCAAGGGATTGAATTACCAGGACATACTGTGGTTAAAATGTTTAACAATTTGATATCTCTGTTTAAAGAAAATGGCATGAAATTGATCACAAGGGGGAAAAAGTCCCCTTTTTGGAGGGGTGGAAGTGGCAAAAAAAGATTTTTTGCTTTCTAAATTAGACACAATAAAAAGATCAAGATGCCTCATATCAAGACTCTGCTGAAGTGTGTTAACGTTGCAGTGAGAATAGAATTTCAGGCATATTCTTTTGATAAAATTGGGAAATAACTTCAGAAATCAGTTTAAGGGTCTACTTTTTCTTGGTGTGACTATAAATGTTATGGATGACATGTGTGTGTGCATATGTTTATACACACATATATATAAGCATGGTAAAGAATACAGTTTGAAACCAAATCTGAGATCAAAAGGAGAAACTGCACACTATACGTTTATTCCTAAGTAACATTGATGCTTTGTTTATAGGCTAATAGAAATACGAATCCTGTTTCCAGATAAACCACTCTGATTTTGGCAAGCTTAATTCTCTGGGAGGCCTGCAGTAATATACCATACAAGCGCAATAATTCTCGATATGAGTACTGTGTAATAATGCCTTTTACAACTCTGGTGTGACTACCCAGTTAGAGGAGATGTGAACTGAGAGAAGTTTCGTGGGAGCAAAGCTGAGTGGCTCTCAACTTCCAGCTCAGATCCGCACGTGTCTGCTCTGCCTTTTCCATTTTGCCTGATGCAAATTTTTCCTGAGTTGCTTCTTCCAATAACTGATCTCTAGAAATAGAGGTAGGGGGTGTAAAAGTAGGGGAATAGAAATAGGGTTAAACATACTCCTCCTTTCTAACCCAGAGCTCTAGCTCTGTTACGGGAAGAGTCAATGTCTTGGAAATATGAAGTAAATGCATTTCTTCTTTTGAAAATCAGATCTTTGTAAGATGGTAATTGTGAATAGTAATTCTGTTAACCCTCGATGGTTGATCAAATCTGTATTTATTGACCGTATCTGTTGCAAGATATTAATTAGGGGTACTGTGAATTTGTTTGGGAGGTTTTTTTCATATAATTCATAGAGAGGGCTGTTGTTCAAGTAGATCTTTCAGGAATTCCTGAGTGAAAGTTTGAGAATCCACCTAATCCAGATAAGGTTTTGACAGTTGATTCTAACTTTCTAAATGTAAAACTAAACAAAAAATAATGAAAATAGAATTAGAAGAGAATTTCAGGCAGAGTTCAGTACCCCACAGTTAAGGAAATTTTGACTACAGTTTTACATACGGCAATGAAATTATTTAGTATTACCAAGGGATGATGAATTCAAATAATAGCAGATTAGTTAATTCAGCTTCATATTGTTTTTCTTTGATTTACCTTAAAGAAAAAAAAAATCTAGTTTTGAGTTGCCAGTATAAGTAGCTGGACAGTGCATAGGGGTGTTATGGATGGAGAATTAATTAGGCAGATAAACTTCTAAAAATTTCCTTTATGCTGATTTTAGATGACTGTGATAACACTTCAATACTTCTTTGTCCCCAGATGTAGGGGAAGATAACTTTGAATGTTAAGGCTTACGATTACACCTAGTGAAATCCATTTTGCGAGCATTTCAGATTAGCAGAAGCATGCCCTTCTGTTGGAATACATACATTTCAACAAAGTATTCATCATGAAGCACGGGTGAACAGAGAAAATGTCTTACGCTTTTTAATGTGGAACAGTTTAGGATGTAGAAGGTGTGTTCATGTCTCTTCTCTGCTTGAGGCAGGGTGATCTGAGATGAAAATCTCTGCTTTGAATCAGACGGAAAAAGGACACGACCTGGCCCTTGCAATCCAGGAAGCGTCCCTGCTGTTCAGTGCATGCATTCATGCACATACAATAAAAATGGGAACCATGAAACAATTCTTTTTCCATGAGCTGCTCGAAGCAGCATCTGTGATACCTCGAACGCTAGAACATGCTCCAGTCAGATCTGCCAGTGACACTGTTTCAGGGGAACAAAAACGTTGGGCAAAGTTTTCAGCTGCCCTGTGCCACGTTACACCAGGGGGTGGCCTTGCTTCTTTTGGTAGCTGTTTTCCCTTAAAACTATTGCTGCTGATCAGCATTAATTTTAAAGCCCTTTATCACAAGTAAATTGCACAAGGTGCCTCAGCAGGGATTTGGGGATTGTTACTTTACTGGCAGAAATGAGAATACTGCCCACAGGTTCATTAGCATCCTTTGCAGCGGGCACAAAATATTTAAATAGTAAAGTGTGTGTTGAACAATTATTTGGGAGAAAAGTGCCTGTTGAACATCTATTACTGAATTTTCTGGGGAATTCCTTACTGTCTGAATTAATCTCTCCAGCTATGCAAATTCCTCTGCCTGGAGCATGTGCAGAAGGAAGAAAAGCACAGCGGTTTTCTTGGTGTTACCTGTCAGCCCTTCTCCCAGCTCTCTCAGGAGATCTTAGCACAAGTCCCGTCGTGTTGAGAGGTTTGGCTAATTTATCGCTGTGCTTTGCCGGTAACCCTGATAAAGGTGCCTACATTAGCCAACGCTTGTGCCGCTGTTCCTTTCTGGTGATACTACTTGTATGGAACTTAATAAGGGTATAACTTGACACCTGCTCTCAGAGACTTGCTGGCATAGGCGCTCTAGCTCTGACGTAGTATTTCTGATGCTTAGATTTTGGTCTAAAAAATTAGATAAAAGTCATAACCAATTTTTGACACTGGAAAAGTATAGCGTGTCCGGTGAAAATAAGCTGATAACTGAAGTTATGTTAATGAAATAAAGTGCCATAATATGGACTGATGTTCAAAATACTGCCTTAGAGCCACATTGTGTGTCCTAGTGTTGTATGGGAAGCCATAGCAATGCCTTAATTGTGCTCCTTACGGGTGGCAACTGTTGGCTTTATAACTCAACCTCAATAAATGGAAATAGTAAGATGTAGCAGTGAGTCCAGCCAACCATCTTCCTTCATTTTGAGTTTTTTCTTGCACTCTAATGCTTCAAGTGTAAGACGCTTTGAAATGCATAAGTATTTCAAATTATTCTCAGCTGTTGATGAACTTCACTGCTTTTCAGAAGGAAGAATATGGTTGGTAGGAGATATTTCCAAACCCTGGAAAAGATTGGGCACTGATCTGGAAAATAAGTCTGTGTTCCTTTTTCTCATTGTTTAGGAAAAATATTTAAAGACATCAGTATTTTGAAAGCTGAATGCTTTAGAATATCTGACCCTGAGGTTCCTGAATTCTTTTAGAGGTTGACTCAAAAACTTTTTTTACATCATTTTGGGTCATATAGCTTTTTGAGGAGAATAGGAGGTTCAGATTGGATATTAGGAAAAATTTTAACACTGAAAGGGTTATTAAGTCTTGGAATGGGCTGCCCAGGGAAGTGGTTGAGGCACCATCCCTGGAGGTATTGAAGACAGGTTGACATAGTGCTTAGAGACATGGTTTAGTGATGGTTTTTATCAGAATTAGGTTGATGGTTGGACTAGATGATCTTAAAGGTCCCTTCTAACCTAGACAATTCTATGATTCTATAGTATAGGGTAAAATATAAAAAAGAGGTGGTTCATTCTCAGAACTGACAATTCAGACATTCAGCGCACCATTAGAATCTTTCAAAAGAGCATTTTTTCTTGTTACTGTAGTAGAATGAGAGTCAGCTTTTTTCTTAAGTTATACAAAATCAAACCCAGAGGCATTCTAGTTGTTTTGGTTTTTTAATGGTAATTAGTTTGGCTGCATCTTTTTCTTGCTCTGGATAAAGCTGTGACAATCAAACACGTAAGCTTGCTTATTGATCTTTCATGAAATAAATAAGAGGTCTCAGGCACTGAAGTTACCATCTTCACACATTTGTAAACAACACTAGTGCTTTCCTTCTTGTTCTGTACCTGTTCTGCCAGTAGACCACAAATGTTCACAAATAAGAACTCTATAGAAAGAAGATGTCTAGTCAATTTTTTAGACACTGGGAATTTCCTGTAGCATATTTATGACTATTACATTCCTTGAGACATAAAATAAAGGGGGTGGAAACATGGGGAAGTCTGCTCCCACATTGAAAGCGATATATGTATAGTCATTGTGAAATTAAATGGTGTTTCCAGACATGGTATATTATTGGTTTCTGTAGAATTCTTAATGAGAATATGCTCCTGGGTTACCCCATTTTTTACTTAGTTGTTTGGTTCTTTTATGGTCTAAAAGTTTTAAAATGTACACAGACTTTACCAGTGATTTTTGCAAAGATGTGATGGAAGTCGTCCTCCAGATGTGATTATATTCATTTTAGAACAATGTAGTACGCTTGATTCCTCTCCAGGTTTTTGCTGCTATGGTTGCTATGTATTATAGATATATTCTAAAAATATTCGCATAGTAAAAATAGCCTTTGAATATTGCATCTCAGGAGGCCTGTGGCAGCTTCATATTCCATGTCCTACCTGTAACCAACCATTTGCATGATGCTGGTCTATCTCAGGGTGAAGTCCTGCAGGGGTGCTTCAATTTTGAGATGTCCCATGATCAGCTTCCTTTGCGTGCGCTCGACAAAATTGTGCACATTCAGTCTAGTAGCTAAAGTTACTTTTTTCCCCTGTAACTTTATGCTTGTCATTCTTCTGTATATAAATAGACACTAATGTTTGATGTACGGATAGAAGGTTACTAATGTGGGCTTTATACAGGATTAAGCTGTCCAGGTAGACAGGCTTGAGAACTGTTTATATGGATTCTGCATAGCTCAGTACTCATTTCTGTCTCACCATGCTGATAAATCAACTTAGATTTCTTTTTGAGAAATAGATGTTAATAATTCTAGTGTCTGATTATGTCAGACGAGGCCCCTAAAAGCCTTGGTTTTACAGTTTATACCTCCCTTGCAAATAGGAACGTTATTTATGATAATGACTGTTGTTTGTGAGCAACTTGATCTTAGGTCTGAGCTGAGACCATTGTTCTCAATACACCTCAGAGCTGATGCAAATTGGAAACGACATTCAAAGGTTACATTTTAGTCTCACAAGTTCCTTGTGCCTTGTTTAGAGATAACTTCCCACCCAGAAAGCTCTCGTCACTTGGCTTGAATCTGAGAAGAAAATGTATTACATTTTAATACTGACACAAACAAATGAGTCGGTTTTAGTTTCTGTCATCCACAAACCGCTATGTTTATAATACCACGAGTATATTAATGGACAGATTTAATGATATATATATATTATTTCTGTCAGGATCATCTAAATTACTTTTGCTACCACAAGGCACAAAATGATGATCTATTTCAGTGAACAAAGGAAGGTAGGTTACACTTCCAGTGCCCATAAATTCTTTGTTTTAAAAACATCAAGGCCTTTGATACAGTACAGTGCTTTTCAAGAGATTTGCTAGTAAAAATTAACCAGTGGGGTGGAAGAAGGTTTCCTGATGTGCCTACCTGTATCACATTTCTCCAGCCCATTTTCTTCCATTGTAAAGATGGCATCGCCTGACCCTCCTGCTTCATTACGATTTCTTAGTTCTGGTGGATGCTGGCACAGCTGATATATTAGCAGAAAAACATGCTAAACTGTAGAATATCTTAAGTTTTGGTGCCAAAAGCAATTTAGCATAATCTTGGACAGCTTTTTGTGTCAAGTGATTTTTTAATTTTATTTATTCTTCCCTTGTTAATATGCCTATTGTAGAGGTTTGTGATTCGTATTGTAGCTGATTCACATTTTCTCTTCTGAGAGTTGGCTACTATTTTGGTTTTTGTTTATTTCTGGAAGAGTTTTGAGGAAAGGGGGATAGAGGATAGAGGTAAGACAGAGGTTCATATTTGTATTTATTATTATTAGCTCTGTAAGTGACTTGATTACTTCAACATTTAGCCATCAGTTTGCAGCTCTGTTGCCATCCAAATCTGGGAGCGTTGCTAGAGACTGACAGTAATTTCAGAGGATATAAGTCGTAAGAACAGGGGAAATAGTTAATCTACTTTTATGGCTTTCAACCTGAACACCTATGTAAAAGGTATGTAGTGTTACCAAATCAAGCTTTCAGAAACTAGGAATGAGCAGTTACTCTTTACTGTGCTCCCTCAACTTAGTTGTTTGGGAGAAAAACAGAATCATAGAATAGAATCACGGAAGAGATCATCCAGTTCCAGCCCCTCTGCCCTGGGCAGGGACACCTCCCACCAGACCAGGTTGCTCAAAGGCCCGTCCAGCCTGGCCTTGAACCCCTCCAGGGATGGAGCAAATAGTATGCACTCCTGAAATTAATATATAAAAAGAGAGTTAATTTAAGGTTACGAGGGCATCTTGGTATTGAGCAACTATTTAGTTTTCAAAAGTGAGTACTTGGCATTTCAAAAATATATTTTAGTGTAGTTTTAAAACAGAAGTTGCTTTTTAATTGTATCTCAAAAATATATCTACGCCCTCATTTCTTCCTGTGTTGTTGTCATGAGCAAGATTCAAATCTTCTCTCCATAGAAAAGATCTTTCCTGGGTGAATCAATGGTAAGTAGATGGAAGTAATAGGCAGCTTATTTAGATGAAGCTAAAACCAAAGGGAGCCTTTACAGCAGTCAGCGTAACAGCTTGCTATCACTGAAAAAGAAAAATTCTGATCCTCCTTTCTCTAAAGTTAGACAGAAAAAATTAATGTGCCTGGGGTAAATGTGTACTTACTGCTGTACTCCATGGTGTAATTGTTACCTGCAATGGTTTGGTTTGTTTAGTTTAGCTTTTTAAGTCATAGATTGGTACAAAGAGATTCTGGTTTTAAGAATGAAATATGTTTTGGTGATACTGTGCTGTATTTACTGCCAGAAATTTAGAAAGGTGATTTGGAAACGGAATGAGCCTTCATAATTTATCAAGCAAAATATAATCAATCTCTTGAGGGAATACCACAGAAAGTAGATGCCCAAATCTTTAAAAACAACAATGAAAAGTAAATTTCCAGGTATCCTATATACATGCTTTTGCCATCAGAGATATGCACAAAATCAAATCTCTGGCTTCTTAAAGGTATTTTTACTCTAGTCTTTTAGCAAAGATTTGTGCTGTTTGATCTTCTCAAAAGACCTTGGTTTCTTTTCTTAGACCTCACTGCAAGTAAAAGAATCCTGGAGAGAAAATGGTCTCCTGTGAATGCATTGCAAATAGTTTCCTCTTTCTATTTTGAGCTCTACATCGAGTAGTTTTACACTGTAGTTTGTCAGTACTTTTAAATTATTCTCACCAGCATTTTCTAATCTAACCTGAGAGCCTTTTGGAGAAGAGAGGAACATCAGATGTCTTGTATTGCTTTGGTTTATGTTTGATATTTGTTATGGTTGAATTTAAATCTTTGGTATGTTTATTTATTTTTGATTGTGGTATGAGTAAGAAAGCATTGGTTGTGTTTTCAGCTTTGATACATTTTTAATTTATGGCAAAGTCAAGGAGAATTAAGTTTAGCCTTCTGTTTTTGAGTTGTTAATCTAAGTAAATAAAATTCCAAATAGTAAATACCGGTTAGTTGAAGATTACAGACTGTGTGCAAATGGAATAAATTTGTCAAAGTGTTTTAAAAATTTAAATAATCAGACAATTTGTAAAAGCAACAAAAAAATTTACGGGTGGGGATGAGAGTTGCGTGTACTGAATTATTTCCTGCAAGCTGTTTCCTTATGTTTCTTCACAACATAGTCTAGTGTTTCAGACCAGATGCCATTTTTCAGAAAATGAGTTAGATATGAGAAAGATTATTTGGATTTAAGTTGTACAATGGGGTGACAATTACAATTGACTACATGATTAAAAAGGAAAAAGAAATCTTTGAATCTAAACAAACAAGATAATGCAACTCTTTAACTGAAAGGGTGTTGAACTGTTCCCACAGTGTTGACTGACTCCAGAGAATAATTTGCCTCACAGATTCAGTAATTTTGCTTGGATCTTCTTTACTCTCTCCTGCAACATTTTCCTTGTTTAGAAAGTGAAGGAATCTTAATAAAAGAGTAGAAACGCCACAGTAATATAATGCAAAAGGGGACTTGGGAAAAGAAGCTGGGCAGTTTTATATTCAATAGAGAAATATAAATCCAAAGCAAGATTTTGAGAAGGGAGGGGGAGGGAGTAGGAAAAGGGGATAAAAAAGCCTGCAGCACAGATGCTCAAGTGTTCATTACCCAAATCTTTGCAGGAAGTGACTGAATAGAATTACCTACAAAGAGAATGTGGCATTTTAACATTATACAATCATGTTCCTCATGGCAGGTGACATCTATCTCCTTGACGGAGACTGTATCTCAAAAATACATTCACCGAGCTGTCTATAAATTCAAATAAACCCTGCAATTTAATTTTCAACATATCCATATGTTTGAGAATCAAGCTTTCAGCAGTTGAGTACAGTTTGTGTTGATACTACTGTACCCAATGAATAAGGAGGAAACAATGCAGTGCCACTACAGCTATAGCCAGGTTTGGCAGGGGGCTGCGGGAGAGAAAGGATTCGTCCCAGTGTTCTGGGTCTAATTCAAGATCCAGTGAATAGAATTTCCCAGAAGTTCATCCTTTCTTGTTTGGTCAAACGCAACATTTTTCATGGTTTAGAGGAACTATGCCATTGCTTAGTTAGAAACACAAAGAACCAAATGTGTCATTGTGTGGCATGGAAATGCAGCCAAGAATCTTTTAAGATAAAATAAAACCTTTAATTCTTTAAGAAAAATAATACAGTAGAATGCGCATTCATTTAACTTCTCTAAGGATATATTTTCAGAATATCTGATGAGTTATATTATGTGCAAGAAAGAGAACACCTGAGACAGCTGCCGTAACAAAAGGAAAAATTCAGTAGTTATTTTTTGTCATTTCCAAAATAAGTCTCATTCCTTTGTGCATGTCTGTTGTATTTTTGCTGATGGAAAATGATATCTTCTTATAAGCTATATGAAGGTTGAAGGAACAGATTGCAATAACAAGTAAAGATTTTGGTTGAGGATTCCTTTGCTCTTCTGGAATGTGACAGATACTGTAGGTTGAGAAATGTCGCCTTAAAGCGGTAGGTCTGTTCACACCGTCAGTAGGGTCCATGAGACTGTGTTGGGATCAGCCATAAAATCCCTAGTAGCTTAAAAGCATTCAAAGATGCTTCTGATAGTAATCACCAGCAGAGCTACAGGATGCTGACTGGGGTATGAAGTGCTCAGTGGTTTCATTCCAAGTTTTTGGTGCAACCGGTGGCTTTATAGTGGCAATGTGAAATTTCGCTTTGAAGTATACCAGAACAAAAGCTGTTAACTCTTCACTGTTAGTTCTAGATTGGGCCTGACACGGCAAACCAAAAAGGGGAAGGCAAAAACTCACCCTACGCGTCCTGCTTTACCAAGATTTTAGTGTTGGGAGGATGTGTGAGTTCAAGTCAGCTCCCCCACTTGTGTGCTCCCCGAGACAGATAGCTGTAGGCACAGTTTTCACTACATCGTGTGAATAAAAGAGGAGCAAGAAGCACCCTCCATTCCGTGAGGGGGACTGACCTCACTGGATCTCAAACTTTATTGAGATAGTCTGGAAATGTCAGATTCTGTTAAACTCGGCAGTCAGGGACCTAGCCTGTGGGATACTATCGCAAAGGTATTGTTGGTGACAGAGTATCGTCTCACATTTTGCCACTGGTGTTTAAGGTTTCTGTCTCCAGTTGCATACTTCAAACTTTTAAAGGCCAAAGTTGGGATGCGTTAGACTGATGAACACTTGTACAACACAGAGTGAACTAAAATCAGTAAAATTCAGCACTCGGGTTCTCCAGGGTCAGGTCTTGTCACTGGGGAGAACATGATGATCTCTCATCAGGCCATTAGTGGTTTGTTACATGATAGGTAAGAAGATATTACTTTTTAATGTCTTGAATTGTATTATTCTATTTCTGTTCTTCAGTAACAAATTTTCTGAGCTGGCGAAAAGGGCCAAAAGTTACTGATAACCATTAAGACTATAATGGCCAGTGTGTTCAGTAAATTTTCCCTGCCAGCTATATATTTAATCCTTTTTCTTTTTTTTTTAAAATAAAGGAGAATTTGGAGTTGAATATTTTGGCACATCTAACATTAAGAAGTTAGGCGTGTAGAGCTAGCTAATAAATGATGAAAATACATCTTTAGATGATGTTAAGTTACATGTTTTCATGTCATCTTCGTACTCTTATTGTGAGGCCTTCAGATTTGAACCCTGGCCACTGATATTTTTTGAGATAATAGAACTGTGTTGACGTATCTTGCCAAGCATATAGTCCTTGGGTTTGTGGAAGTTTCTGCGTAATGCTTCAGTAAACTTTCCATTGATGCTAGACAGAAGGATTTTGTTGTAGAACAACTACACGGGATACTTTATCTTCTTCACAGCTAACACAGAGCCTGCTTAGATTTAATTTTTTTTAAAAAAAAAAGGTGCTAAATTATTTTAGAAGACACTAATTAATTGTAGTCCTTGAAAACACTCCTGTAATGTGCAGTTACATACTAATCAGCTGCAATTTTCTAATCTTTGAATTTTCATCAGCTAGGATCATCTGTATGTACAGGAATTTTCTTAAGTCTTCTGTTATTGATGTCTGTTCTTTTTTCAAAAATATTTTAACTAAAAAACAAGGGAGTAAACTTTAAAAAAAATGCAGTTGTGTAGCTTTGAAAATTTATTGCACAGCTGGGGGCATTTAAAGAACTTAATTAACAAGCTCCAGCCTTAACATTCTCTCTCTTTAAGGGGAAAAAAAAATCA
>VXAK01026010.1:0-24205 GCA_013399435.1 Arenaria interpres
AGTACATTTTCCAGGACCAATGCCCCAAACAGATACTATGCTCTTTTTTAGGAGTAGGGAGGAGATGCTCTTTTTAATCTTGGTGCTAAATCCACATTATAAATTTACCTTAAAATCAAATCATCTTCACAGTAAAAATATTACAAAGATATTAACTCAAAAATAAAATTAACCCCACATCACCATTCTTTATACCTTCAACTTTTAAGCACTTAACTTCTAGCAAACTAACTTCAGTCTCCCTCAGCCTTTCCTTGCTTCAGCTCAATTCTGTCTTGCACATTATTAATGCTCTCAGCTTATTCCTCCCTCCAGCATTGTAGATGTCCATCACTGATCATCCTCCAAAAAAAAAAAGAAAACCACTGAGAAGACAATGCAACAAAATCTTCACATATTTTGACTGAAGTCACGTGAGAGAACTTCAGCTCTCCAGCCATGAAGACCAGCCACCCATCAGCTGCTGCCTTCAACTTCCATAAGATTTTCTCTTTGCTGACAGCACAAGACACCTGGGGAGGGGGGAGGGTCTCCTTATCTTCTCAACAGTTTTCAGCAGTGTCTCTTGGCCTTTTCATTCAAAGCTACACAGTGCTCAGTGGTTAGTATCTTCCATTCCTGTCCTTAACTGCCACATAGACTTAAGTCATGCTTCAACATTGCTTTTGTAACCCAATCTACTCTTCTACTATACTGCTACTTACAGACACTGTTGGGCGTACACACACTTGCAAAATAAGGGGCAGCAATTTTTATCAGGATCATATCTGTACAATTCTTTACTGGAGTGCAAAGCAATTTTGCATGCAACCTAGCTGATAGTTTTGGTAATTTTGAAGGTTTGACTAACCAGCTCTCCCATGCAGTAGTTTTAGCATATGATTGTATGTTAAATTCCTCCTGAAAAAAGTAAGCTGTGATGAGCAGTTTTCTCCAGGTTTTGAGAGGGGTATTTTGGTTTTCCCTTCATTTCTTCTTAACACTAATGAGTTGCAACCTCCAAGCGCACAAACCTCAGTGGCTGTATTTACCAAACAAAAATACATCTGAGCGAAAATTCAACTCTTCAAAGAAGCACATCCCTATTTTAGACTCCCTGTCCAGTAGAACAGCCAGACAGCTGTGAAAACTAAGCCACCACCTTCATTCAATTCTCAACTCTGCTCCACTTCTTTGGACAGTTAATTATCTCACTTCAATATAACTGACATCCTAAATTTAACTTGACATGAATTTCTATCTATTTTCTAATAGAAGAGAAAGTCACCTTAATCTGCAGGAAGCAGATCGAGTTATGGAGAAGCTCAAATATCCTCTCTTACTGCTAGTATTTTTAAGAAGGCACAACTTCAGGCACAGGTTTCTTACCATTCAGACCTAGAGTAAGATGTTAATATTCCTCTCTCTCTTCTCTCGGCTCTCACACCTGCATAAAATACTGCTATTTCAGCTTACTACAATCATGAAATTGAGTCTGACCAAGAGTTTGCCCATCCGATCCACAATGCAAGCACATTTCTTATGAATGGACTGAAAGAAAGTATAAGATTAACTATTAGTCAAGACAATAATAATTTACTACGCTTCTGTCTTTTTTTCTGGGAAAAACAAGTTCAATGCATTCACTTTTTAAGCAGTCTCTCTAATATATAGACACAGAACTCCAGAAAGCAACACTCTATAAAGCTTCTTTAAGAGTTAAGAAGGAAACCAGCAGTGTAGTCAATTTTACAAAAACAGATCTTCCTGTGTAAATTAAGGTAGACAATAGCTCAAGAACATGTAGTTACACTTTACTTTTATTTTGCACCAGCCCCTTTTGTTTTCAGAAAACGGAAGTACAGAACAGCTTAGACTAAATTATACCATTACTTGAGGATGCAGCTGCCAAACAGGAATTTGTTTCATTGAGATGGGCTGCAATTATACTTAACTGCAACCAGAAATGCACAAGGCACTTGCAAACGCTTACGCTAATAAAGACTTAAAAATATTATACACTTTAAATAGTATCTCTTCTGGTCAATTTAGCAAAGGATTCTACTTTTAAACTACAACATTGTTTTATTCTGGTCTGGTAATTCTCTTGAATGCACCTTTAATATACTTAAATTTAGTATAACCGTGATTTTCTTTCCTCATCATTCTCCCTATTCTTCTCAAAACATGATGAAGGACAAAAAGAAGGTCAATAAGCCAACATTTTCATAACATCGGTTTAAAAATACAGAAGTTCTTTTTTCCTACTGAATGGTTAATGTAATTTCTAGCTTGCATTTCATTAAAGCACATATACCATTAGAGGAGGTTCTTTTATTTAACAACAACAAAAGTGTGAAGCAGTACCTCCGGAGCTACATCCTGCATGAAACAGACCTTAATTGCTAAATTGATGTGCATTTCCAACATTTATTTTCTGCTGAGGACCTACTGATTATCTCAATAATTTAATTCACAGAAAAATACTCAGAGAGAAAAAAAAAAAAAGAAGAAGATATACTGCTTCGCCAGGCACCCCACAGACAAAAAGATGCAAGTTACTTTATTTAAGAGGTATATTAATTTTTTTTACCAATAACACATTATGATTCAAAAAGCAAAAGATGAAAAACAGGACTTTGACATGCAGAAGGTTTATCAACTTGTTACATGACCTGTAGTTTTAAACTATTTAACTGCAATTAAAAAAAAAAAAAAAAAGTACTCAATTTGTCATTGTATCAGGATTACCTGAATAAGAATCAACAGAGAATCCAGGAAAACAGTGCATGTACAAAAAGAATATCACTGTACAAGAGTTATTTGACTGTATTTCCAACATGGCTCCCAAAATAGCAGGAAATTACTAGCTAAATCAAGACCTATCTGCAAAATAACTCAGATTATGATGGAAACAATGCATTTCACCTTTTTACAAGCACAGTGGCTTGAAGAACTTCCCGTGGTACTTTTATCAACACTGCTTTTCATATTAGTTCCAACTGCCAAATAGTTGTCCCTTTATTATTGCATCATATACCATTAAGGAATTACATATGTATTTACAAAATTATATCGGTAAAAAAAGTTCTCACTCTTCCCAGCATACATCTGTGATTCATCCAGCAAATGTGCTGCCCAAAAGACAAGTTCCCCACATACACACTCTTATTCTTTCAAATCACTTTTCACTCCAAAAGCTTGCTTTCCTAATGCATAATACCACAAAACGAATAGATAAGTGATAGTAACAGAACAGGCAGCATGAGAGAATTTCCTCTGAACTTCTATGTAAGAAAGGGTGACTACCCAGCCTCGCTGCAGGAACAAGCTAAAACCTAAGCAGTTGGATTTAATGGCACTTCTTTTGCTCCAAGTCCCACTTACAACCTGCATCAAGATCACTGAACTGCGTTGAGTGGCCAATATGAGCTTTCACTAAGTCGACCAGCTATAATTGCAGCCATCAAACTTGTCTCTGTTAGATGTTCTAGGGAAAGAACTGTTGCTTAACCTGTAGCAACCAGGGGGAGAAGAGGAGGAAGGAATAATCCTGCTGCGGGTTTGCATGTCCTGTATATGTGAAAACATAATTTGGCAACATCATTTACTAAAACCCTACATCTGTTCTCTACTCCTTTGTGGCTCTTTAAATTTCTGGCAACTTGCAGCATCTATTAACAAATAACTTTCAAAACTTAGAAGGATGGATGACTGGAGGGATTTTGATGCTGTTTTTTGGGGTGGGTTGTGGGTTTTTTTTGGTTCGTTGGTTTTTGGGTTAGGGTGGGGTTTTAAGGCAGTAGCTGATATGAAAATATGGAGCCGCTTTATCAGAATGACAAGCATCATTAAAAGCCAATATTTCCTGCTCTCATCTGTACTAGAAAGAGATATTCTAGCATTGCCCTCCCACACTTGGCAGTCTGCCTTGCAGCTGTATTAAAGGCATAAATTTTCACATGTCATTGGAAGATTCCGTGTTACAGCTATACATATCTTAATACTGCCAAAAACTGGCCACTTTCATAAGTGACCAAGATATGTGCTTGCCCTGGAAGAATATATTCACGTTATATATATTCAAGTACAAGAGATAGGCTCAGAGAGCTGATAGCAGATGGAATACAGCATGCAATTCACCTGCTGATTCCTTGTCATACACATTACATTCAGAAGAAATACAAAAAGTCACAAAAAAGTCCGTTACAAAGACTCATTCCTCCTACGGCAAATACTGCGAACATGTTAGCTTGCAGTCACACCAATATGGAGTCCATTCTTTAGCAAGAAAATGATACATAAAAAAAAAAAAAGAAAAAAAAAGACGGAAAAAAGAAAAGGACATAAAAGCACAAGACAAGTATGAGTGTGCTACGATTACGTATCTTTTCATATCATCAACATTATAGCTAAAATACTCCCATTTCACAGATTTGCCTTAGCAAAGCAAGAATTAAGCCCATTCTGGAATAGGCAGAATCACAATCCCTCTTTGGAGAGGCATCTCTATATCAAAATGAATCATACAAATCTCAAATTTTGGATTACAGTTAAAATTACCCTCAAAACATTATTTTTAGGAAGAGGTTCAAGTAGTCTAAACAGGACAAAGATGCTGAGATACCACACTGAAGAGATCTCTACATTAGTAGGTTGCATTGATGAAAAAAGATAACAGGTCTGGAACAAAAAGAACAAAAAGAAGCTGGAACAAAAAACTGATCTGCCTGTTTTAGTGGCAGCACAAAGTTAAAGGATTGTCCCAATCAGTGCCTCTATTGGGTCCATAATAAATGGTCCATAATTCAGTTGTACAATGCATTTTTTAAAGCTCTTTATTTCATGGAATAAGAATTTGACTAAAGTTGTTAACATCAACATGGCATATCTCATTAATATCCCTCAGCTAGACATTACTATCTGTCAGATAAGATACAGTACCCTAGTTTGGACACTTTTACTCTGTGACAAATACAAAATAAAATAGTTTAAAATCACAGCGGAGATCAGCAAAATACAGATTAACTTAAAACTTGTTCATGTCACAGTTTTGCATACTGTTATGTAAGAAGTATCAACTTACAATGCACTTGTTTGACTCACTGGTGACTGATTAATTTCATGCCATCTTAGGAGGCATCTTTCTGTTTTCAGGGAAAACCTGACTTCCTTATGGTCCCAGGGGAAAGAAAAAATAAAGATTAAAAAAAAAAAAAGGAAAACAGTAGAATTTAGTCAAAATAAGAGACTTCAAGATTAAAACCGCACTTCTGCTACAAGATTTAATTATTGTTCTGACACACCTCCTTCGTGACAGGACATGTACAAGCAGACTGACTGTGAGAACTGTATTAGTCTAAAGATGGCTTCTCTTCTACCTGGACAGTACCTTACAATTATCAGAAACTAATAGGACAGCGCAGACACCAAACGAAAGACAAAAAGCAAGTCAGGATCCCACGTCTGAAGGTCTCACAAACTGAAGCAGTTCTGTGCCAAGCAAGCCTGAGGTAGGGGTCTTCCCACTGTGTCATACCAATCTTACAAGACTTTTCCCAATAGCAATTTGCTCCTTGAGGAGCTGCAGTTACTAACTCTGTCCTTGGGCTAAAGTAAGAGTACATCTTGGTTTGCCTCTGAACTGAAATATAAACCTGTCTTGGACTTCACACTGTAGAGTTCTAAGAAGAAAGAACATTGCAAGAATTAGCAGTTGGCTCCCAGCTTTAAGTGCATTCAATTTCATGACAGAGTAGGATACCTGGATCTGTAGATGATTCAAATGAGCATTTCAGGCTGTTCCTAAAGCAGGTGGAAGAAAGTATTAATCAGAAAAAAAGAGCAGAGAAGTCACTTCATTTCCGTGTGTTCCCTAGTCTCAAAAGCACCACCCAATACAGCTTCTCCCCCACAGAAGTCTTCTTCCCATTCCTTAAGATCATATAAGGCTTTAAAGTCACTTTTGGAGGGGTTTTGGGGCTTTCTACCTTGATGCAACCTAATGCCATATTTTTTGGGTCAGATGTCTTTCTATGCTAGTCCAACTTATATTGGCACGGACAAATAATGGCTTTGCATTTAGACTGGACCAACTATCATCAGATTTTATCCTCAGTCTTAAAGAATTTTCTCTGAAAGTACAATGTTTCATCTTATATTTTGCATGCCAGTGCAGTGAGTGCCCTGCCCGACCTATATCTGATATTCCTCTAACATGCATCTTTCCAAGAAGCACATTTGCTGAAGAACTACGCATTTGGTCATTTGTGCTGCAATTTCCCCTGCTGAAAGGGCAGACGGACACCAGAGAGAGACATTTGATCATTCTTCCCAAAGGAGTCTAATGAAAGGTCAAAACAAACAAACAAAAAGTCTACAGAAACGATCAGGAGATTTAGCCAAAACCACAAGCCAGCATATAAAACACCAGCTTTTTATTCACCCAAAGCAGCAAGATGAAAGGAGATTAAAGAAATGCTCTCATTCAACTGACCCATGAAAAACTATACAACAGTTAGATGCTGTACCCATACATGTCTGTTCTTCCTTATTAAGAGGCTTAATGAGGTCTAATGCTCCAGTTGCTGATGAATAAAAGTCACTTGTAATACAGTTACAAGTTGAAGCAAGTTATGAGAGCGAAATAACAGACTAAGCCATACAAATTACCTGCATACCATTAGAGAATTGCTGCATAAGCTCCTTAAGCACATTAAAAAAAACCAACTTCCACTTACTCAGCAGAATTACTTCCTTAGATCTCTCCTTTAAAAATTTCTACTTTATTTCTACTAAAATTTTCTGCTTTAAATAAACAAGTTGATATTAATCTGTTAATTCAGACAGCCTTAATATAAGGCTTTTTACCAAACGAAGATTTTAAGGTTTATTTTCAAACACCTCACACTTAAATCAAGAAAAATCTTTTTAAAAAAATCAATCATAAAACCATACAATTTAATATTATTCTGAAATAAAAATATTTACAACTAGAATGTTTACTGTGGAGTTACTTCCGGAATGACATAGCTCACTGCTGTCATTAACCAATCTTCACATATTCACAGACTTCGGTACATCTTAAAGATGTTGGAGTTTATTAATAAACCAAGTGACTTATGAGCAGCACAGAAACAGCAGTCACACAAAAACTCAATAACACCTAGTGATGATGTTGCTGTTATGTTAACAGGTGACATGGACTAAAAACTGCAGTTACTAAAATATAAGGCTAGTGGTTCTGTTTCCAGCAAATACCTAAATCTACCTATTAAAAGCTGCACATACACTATTTCAAAAAGCCCTGCATTTCTTAAAGAATTGTGTAAGCACAAACTAAGTAACAGTTATTCAAATTAAGGACATTTTCCACATCAGACTTAATAAATTTAAAGACTATTTAAAATAACTAGGCCACACCTTGCACACGCTGGAGCTACTGAACTAGCTTAAGTAGGTTTACCAAACTACAAGGTGCTAAAGCTTAGTGAGAGAAATGGCAGTGTTAAATAGGCCATTAGAAGCAAACTGAGCAGAAAACATATCAAGCATGGAAAGAAAGCAAGTTGCTTTTTGCAATCTTAAGACAAATAAAAAGAAAAAAAAAAAATGTTAATGTCCTTCAGCCCAGTCTGTCTCAGCAGATCTTTCTGTCTCGGTAGAATTTTGTCTCCTGCATGGGCATTGCTGGCACACTCACCTAGTCTCTTCCTTCACTGATTACTTCAAAGGGCTTATTAGCAAACCCCAAACTTTTAAAATGTTATTAATTTTATTTTCACCACATCATTCTCCCTTGCTCATTTTCCATCTTTGTCTACCATCTGAAACAGCTGCTTAGGCCCTAAACCGTACAGTAATACTTCACTCTTAGATAGTCGTTGGTTATATTATGAGTACCAAAAAATTAAATTTGAATATAAAAATAAAGGCCATGAAAAAAACCACTCCTAAATCTAAGATACTGCAGCACAGGAGAAATAACATGTAATATCGTGCTGAGAATGATTTTTAAAAAGTCATAGGAAAATCAAAACAAAGTAATGTAGATCAAGCATACAATAAATATTTTGAAACTGTATCCTTTAACTTAATACAAAATTAAACAAATTAGAACGTTTTCTCAATATTTGCAGAAAATAATATGCCCTAGGTGGACATTTGGGGAAAATATATTTTCATTAATTTTGATGCAACTTTTAATAGCATCTCAAACTAAATTTATAATCTTTTACTAAAATAATTGATTCTTATCCATGTGAACCTAAAGATCCTAAGATATGCTGTGTTCTTGCAAGATAAAGTGTATGTCACAGGCTAGAAATGTTCCCAAACGTAAGATACAGCATTTTCATTGTGAGTTTGAATGACATCAGATGGATAGGAATAAACGGTACTCCTGAGAAGATGTTCTCACCAAAGCTTCATTCTATCTTTCCTTCAAGCGATCAAAAGACCAGACCTGCTTAAGATAAAACTTTAATTAGCCTTTAGATATAACCTCCTGACCTCTGGATTACAGGGTAAATAAGAAAAATGCATGCTAAATCAATTACTTCTGCCTCCTTATTTCTTCACAGAACTGGAGATTTTTCCTTCCTGAGAGCTTTCTGTTCACAGGAAATCTTCACAGATTTTCAACACTGGTTTTGCTAGAGAATCATTGTGTTCTTAAATTAAAGGACTCCTTGAAATTCACTGGTGTTGTGACAACAGCTCCATATCAGGAAATATTTGATCCAAAATATCTAAATAGACCAGAGAGCAGGTACACCCGAAAAGGCAGAGGTGAGAAATTGCAGGTCAAATATGTGCCACAGCACAGACCAATAGGTGAAGCCATACACCCACGCTTGCATCTGTTGCAACAACCACCAAAAGAAAATTCAGGGAAGTGACACACTGCTGCTTTCTTTTGGTCTTGGCCGTACAGCTTCTCTTCAGAGGAGAGGATTCCTGCAGCCTTCACCTCCCCGCATGGCTTCTCAGCGAGAAGCAAAGTAATTTCTCCTCCTGAAAGCAACCCATCAGAGGGGAAAGTGCTGGCCAAATTAGCTTTTACAGCAGAGTACAAATATTATATAATTTAAGAGTTACAGGTATATAACTTAGACAAGTTTCATAAAAGCACTTGTCACTGTTGCCAGGACTGCAGTATCTTTTCCCTCTTCCCACTCTTCAGAGAACCCAGCCTTCCACTCCTCAGGGGCAAGTCACTAGTAAATGCTCCCCAGCCTCAAACGTCTCAGAAAGCATTAGCCACTGCCAGCTCTTGATTACCAAGAGTGCAACCTTTTAAAGAAGTCCCATTTTATGTCTTGTAAAATTCTGACTTCGGTTCTTATGGACTACACCAGTCCAGTACGATGAGCAGGAACTCATTCTGACCCCTCAATTCCGCACGCTATTCCACACTAACCTTCAGGAAGAAATTTATCTTGATCCACCACTTCCAGTTAAACCAAGCTGACAAAGCCTTACGGGAAAATCCAGAAAACCAATATCATTATTTAAAAGCATCTAGGAATTTTGGAGCTGAAAAAAACCACCACCCTAAGTGACAGATGTGGAACTTTGGTTGTAAACGGCAGACTAAGCATATTTTACGCTTAATCTTGCCAGTTTGCAAACCAATTCTGTAGGACTAAATTAAAGAGAAATTATTGCTGGAACAATACCACATGAAACAAAGAAGGAGGAAAAAAAAAACACAATGAAAACAATTTTTAAATTTTCACTGCAACCTCAAAGTGACAGTAATTCATACTATATTTTTAAAGAAGTATTTCTAAATTCACTCATCTAACTATATGTAGAATTTAAGGCCAGAAAGGTGTTAGGTCCTAAATTCAGTAGAGTACAAAAGTTACTGAAAGTACTTGTTGTCCAGAGTTCAAACAACATGCATGAGGCTAACTTAAAAATGGCTAACAGTGTAAAAAGGCTTCTAATTTCTAGAGGAAGCCATTTTATTTTTAATATCAAACCATATTAAGAATTTATAAAATGCAATACTGTCATGAAGGGTAACATACGTACTCTAAGTTATCATAAACTTCTGAAGATAGTTCAAATTATTCTGTATTCTTTCCTGGAAGCTTATGAGTGTGTATCCATGTCTAGAAATATATACCTATGTGTATATGCATACATGTATATTCACACACATGTATATATATACACATGCACACAGATACATACATACACACACACCCCTTTTTTTTCTTATATTTGAGTTCAGCAAGAAAGGACCTGAACAGCAAAGCTTTGTGAAATTTCTAAAGGCTTTCCGTAACTGCAGTTGCACAGCGTGGGTACACCAGCAGGCACTACAAGCTTGTCAAAATCTATCCAGTTATTTCAGGGTACCACACCCCTCTTATTCCAACTATCTAGCCAGTGACAATGCAATTAACAAGTAACCCCAAATTATTTTAAATAAATATTGAAACCCTTAACTAGCCTAATTCTGAAGCAAGCAGTGCACATTAGCTATTGCAATTCCACCCCCTCAAGCCTAAATGCAATACATCTGACGCACAAATGCGTCATTAACCTGGGGGGTACAAAGAAGACAGTCTCACTTTAAAGCCTGTTTTCTTTGCACCAGGCAACACCTAAAAAAGCCTTTGAGAGCAAAGCAGGTTCAGAAAACAGTTATTACTCCCTTTAACCATTTTTTTTCTTCTAGAATGCTCCTGTATCCCTTTCAGTAAGCTAAACAGAAATAGAATAGCTTCAGAGAAAAAAAGAAAAAACACAATGTACTCAAATCCATCTGAAAAAAAAAAACCACCTTAAATCCTGGGTTACTGTTGTCCCAGCAATGCATTCCTTAGTTTTTCCAAATAACATAATCATCTGTTGTTCTTCAATTGAAGTGCCAAATACATTCCAAGAGTATGCTTGGAAAGATCAAACAGCAGACAATCTTCTATAACAATCCTGTTTATGGACTGAGCTATCAATACGAGTCTAAATGATAACATGAATATGAATCATAAGCTTTAACGTTACAACTGCATACACACATGCATTACATGTTACACAGATGCACTAACATCCTACAATATCAGGACAAAATATATTCCTGTCTGCATACAGTAGATGTTAAATAAACATGGTATACTGTTTTTAGTTTAGCCTTTAATTAGTAGATAAAATTATTAATGAAACAAGTTTGTATTTACCAGGGATGAATGAATCAATATTCCTGAATCTTCATTTGGCAAGCTGAACGCCGTATATTCAAGGGCATTGTTTTCGCCTTGCTGTTTGCAAATATAACCACAGTTTCTCTCAAAAACTGTACGAATGCCTTTAAACAGAACCACACTTGTAGTGCAACCCATTCCAAATCTGTTGAATTTTGCATTTCTAGCAGCCCTGATTGCATTTGCAGAATGTCTTCTTCCTTTGCTCTGCTCGAATAATTTTCCTGTGCTTCCCAGAAATATTTCTTTGTACCATCTTCATTATGTCCGACATTTAGTATGTTCCTCGACTAGAAACCATCAGCTACTGAAATGTAATCCTACTTGCTTAAGCCAAACACTGCCAAAAATCCAGCCGCAGAAGACAAAAATCAGGGAGTGCTGAAAAGCAAAGGATAACCTCAGCTGTAGAAGACAGGAGGCTTTCAGCCTGTGCTATACTCCGCAACAGAGATGAAAAGATATTCCGGAGGGTCAGAGAAAGAGCTCCTATGTTTCAGAGATCCTTAGAACATAATCAAAGATGAAAGGAAACTGCAAAGATACTGCTGCAGTTTCTGCTGCCAGCCACAAAGAATCCTCATCTGCTGCAAGAAAGCACTCTCCCAGAATGCTTAGCACAGAGTTCGTACTGGCAAACATTTCTTCACTTGACCTATATGTGCTTTTTAGTGTTTAAAACAAAAAGCTTCAAAATAAAAAACTCAAAATATGAGGGGAACATTCTTAAATCACTGCTGCTATGGAAAAAACCCCAACATATGTAAAGCTACTTCAATCAAATCTGTATGTTATCAGCATGCTGTTGTCAGTGCAGGCAAACCACAAGGGGCTGTCTTTACTTTTTCCTTTCCTTCTCACATGCAAAGTGATCAGTCAACTCCCACCTGCCAGAGACTGACTTTATGTAGTCCTTGACTGCAAATAGTCAATAGTAATTAAAAAAAGGAAAAAAAAAAAAAAAAAGAACTCAGATGACTGAGCATCTAGTTCAAATCAACATCCACATGTAAAACAAAATTACAGAATGAAATTTAAAATACATAAATGTCATGGCTTTACAGTGAATCACACCTGTACTGCTTGAATTTGTCACTATAGGATTCTACACCACATACTGTAGAGGTATCTGTTGTACAGGTATGTAAATATCTTTAGCTGATGCTGAGACAAGTGTTAAATTTTTTAAAACTACTTCTAAAGGCAAGGAATTTGCAAAAAATAACTGTCCCAATCCACACCATAACAGTATTAATCACCCTGTCAGAGATTGCTGGTTAGTTTTATATTTCTGCTAAACTGAAAGCACTGAGATGCATGTACTTATTTACATACCAAATTGTAAAACTGGATGAAAGAGCTAACTTACAAATTCAAAATAGTTGCAATGGAGTTAAAACAAGCTAAATTAAAAGGACTTAAGTGAAGCATGAAAGGAGGCAATAAACAGATTAATTATGTCAGCCACAGATTTGCCCCCATGCAAGTTAATTTATCTCAAGGAAATACTTGCACACTATAATGAGACATTCAGAAGAAATATTGAAGATTTATTAGCATTTTTCCCTAGCATCTGGCTAGTTAATATATCTCAATATGCTCCTCATTACATTTCTAACCTAAATACACCATAACAACATGCAGACACATTGATTTAAAAAAACAAAAAACAACAAAATCAATATTTGACAGTGATCCAAGTAGTTCCTGCCAGTCTCATATTCTCAAAGGCAGCAGTTAGCACATCCCACATATTGTAAGAAATACAAATTGTGTAAAGGCAGTTCTGTTAATAAGGAGGAGGAGAGAAAAGAAGGCAGTGGTGAAGAATTTGGCATAAATTCTACTCTGAAGGGCAAAGATACTTCATACATAACCATGAACCTTGCACAGCAATGTCTCTACCTTTTTATGTCTGTCTATCCTGCCTTCTTGAAAACATGAAGCAGGTCAGTGAGGGAAATGCCTTTGCTCCATTCACTAAGGTTGGATAAATACATTCTTGCAAACGTGAGGCAACAGAGTCATAGGAATTACCATGGAAGGCACCCCCAAAAAGTACATTCAAGTTAACTGTTTCTAGTGCAGAAGCCCACTTGATTCCCACCTGGAATGTAGTATTAGAGAGACCTGACAAAGTTCACTTTCCAAACATGACATCAAAAGTTAAGAGATCATTAAGAGAAAGCACTGATTAGAGGGTTTTCTGTGCAATTTCAGAGACTTCATAATAGGAAATGTTTCTAGGGAGGAAAAAAAAAAATAAAATAGTTCATGCCTTACTAGAGTATGAGAAAAATAAGTAAATTTGCAACAAATCATCATGCACTAGACAGTTCCTTCAAATACCTAGAAAATGACCTCACTTTTAAAGCACTAGGTAGGAGGTGGAGAAACAAGAAGACAAAAAGATTTCATTTGGAAAAATAAACACACGACAGAATCATAGACTAAGTCAGGTTGGAAGTGACCCTGGGAGGTGTTTTAATTCAAAACCAATTAAGAACAAATTTAATTCTGAATATATTATCTTGAATAAATGTAGCATCATGTTTCTACACTATTTGAGAAAAGACAACTGAAATTGACTTAGATCAATACAACGGTAACAGCAATGACATAAAAAGCATTCCAGAGACTGAAAGGAAGATAGATATGGGGACATGAGGGGCAGGAAGAAACCACAGGGACGAGGAGCTTGACCAGATGCTTAAATATTAATATTATGAGAAAACTGAATAGTATGCAATGTAAAGCAGTTTGCCAATAAGCAGACTTTTTCCTAAGACATTAATTTGGTACAAAGTAGAAGCTTCCAGCTTCAACTAAGGAGGTTCCTGCAATTTACTCTACTTTACTCTGCTCTGGTGAGANCACAAGCAGTGAATATCCAGACAGAAATGTGACACAATGTAGTATTACCCATACAGTATTACATCTCAGAGAGAAACAGGAGGCTGCAAAAAAATCTTGTGAAGGGCTAACAGAACTTTCTCTATCAATTGAAGAGAGCTAAAAGACAGTCGAAGGTAGATAGAACTCTTAACCCAATGGCAAAAAAACCCACCAAAAAAACCCCCCCAAAAACCCTAAAAAATCCCACCAAAAAAAAAAAATCAACATATGAACAAGCCCAGACTGTACATCACATGAGCAGCAAGCTAGACATCGCAAACTGCTTCTCACTGAGGCTGTGTTACTAAAAGGTCTTATTGCACAAGGAAGAGGGGAGGGGAGGAAAGGAAGGCTGCAAAGGGGAGGCATCACTAATGCCTGTCTTCTCTTGGTCTGTCAAAAAGGGTCTGCACCAGAAAGCATGCAGACTTATGAAGACCTAATTCAACTAGTATATACTGCAAATGTTACATTCCTAGGCCAAAGTGCCTGTTTAGATGGGGAACAACAAGTTCCTCCTTGCTATATACTATATCGACTATGTACTGACTGCACTATGAGATTCCCAAAGACAAAAAGATTAATTAGTTGTGTTAACCACAAGTTGTTCAGAAACACATCTTTTTGAGACCTGCTCTCTTGGACAGGTAATAAAGAAGCTCTAGTTCCTCTCCAAAAAATTGTTGGGAACTGTTTAACAGTACAGTTACACAATTGTTTTAAGGGTCTAACCACCAGTCTCCTCCTATGATTACAGTTAACTCCTAATAATCGCTTTTCACTTGGGAACTGGAGGACTTCAAATCAACAAGTTAAGCAACTCTTTCACAGCCAAATGAGTTCCAACAAGCATAATCACACGGGTACAAAGTAAAGGTTTGCTAGAAATCCCACAGTTCTAACCAATGCTTACAAGTTTCCGTTTGACATTGGTTAACATTTGCAATGTTAACCCAGGGAATCATTACCGGGGTCGATTTAAAATCTTCAGGGGATCCTATAAAATTCTCACTAACAAAATGAGAACTTATTAGAGGCACCTAAACAGAAATTGAACAGTTGAAAGAATACAGACCAAACTAGGGAGACCTTCCAATTGAATGTGTTAGTGCAAAACAACATGGACATTCTGCCTTCAGACATGTCACCACTAAAGCAAAACATTTCATAAAGACACATGCCCATATCTGCAAGAGAACACACTTCAGGCAGGATTCAAGCATCTCGGTCATAGAATCATTTAGGTTGGAAAAGACCCTTGGGATCATCAAATCCAACCATCAACCCTACTCTACAAAGTTCTCCCCTACACCATATCCCTCAACACCACATGTAAACGACTCTTAAACACGTTCAGGGATGGTGACTCAACCACCTCCCTGGGCAGCCTATTCCAATGCCTGACCACTCTTTCTGTGAAAAATTCTTTCCTAATGTTCAGTCTAAACCTACCCTGTTGGAGCTTGAAGCATAAGAGCCACAAAAATATCCTTAACCTCTTAAAACATTAGGAGTAGGTACTTATATTTTTACCTACAAAATTGTACTAGATATTTAACATGTCCAAACAGATGCCATCTTGACAGGAGTGAACATCTGGTTCCTTAGAAATCTTAACACATCCTTACTGAATTCAGCTTTTCAAAAAACATGACAGTATATTTAGGTGGAGCGCTACCTTCCATCTGGCAGCTGCCTGTGTATCAGCTCAGAACGCTAGAGACGTGGGCCTAAAGCCTCCTCAGCCCGAAGAGATTAAAAACAACATCGCTTAGCACTCTTTGGAGTGCCTTAACAACCAGATGATAGTATATCAAAGCTAACGTGCTCATTTCTGCCTGATAAAGCTGTGCTACAGGAAAGAACTGAAGCTCAATAGCCCTGCAAGAGGGAAAAGAAGTGTATTCACACTTAAAAGGAAAATTCCTAGAGAAGAGGAAGCAGAAAATTCAGGTGCTTGTTCCTGTTGCAAAGACTGTTTCATGCAAATTTCAGAGAAGAGCTTTATCAGGTAATTGTCTTCAAGAACTCATGTTTCTTCAGAAAGAATAAACCATGTTAGAAACAGCTTTGTGGCCACAACAGTGAGTTTTACTCCGTGTTAAGAGTAAAACTCTTAAGCATCTGATTTGTCAAAACTAGTGCAGAGTTTCTGTTTGGATACGGATTATTCTTAGTAACCCCCACATCCACTTTCCAGAATGGCAAAAAGGAGAACTTGGGGAACTACAGGCTGGTCAGATTCATTCCAGTCTCCAGGAAAATCATGACACTAAGCCTCCTGGAAGCCATTTCCCAACATATAAAGAATAAGAAGTTGGTTCGAACTAGACAACATGGATTTACCAAGGACAAATTAGGCCTGACCAACCTGCTTGCCTTCTGTGATGAGCTGTTTGGCTCTGTGGACAAGGAGATAGCAATGGACATTGAATAATGTTAGTAAAACAAGGCTTCTGACACAGTCTCCCATAGCATCCTAGTAGCCAAAATAGGCAGATGTGGTCTGAATGAGTGCTTAAGGACAACATCCTGTTGCACAGCAAGCTGAACATGCTGAGCAGGCTTCTGAGTACAGGAAAGATATTGATATATTGGACTGAGTCTAATGGATGGCCATCATGATGGTTTAAGGGCTGCAGTATATGACGTATGAGAAAAATCTAAGAGACCTTCGATAGTTCAGCCGTAAGTGAAGGCTAAAAGGAGATCTTACTGCTGTTTGCAACTACCTAATGGGAAAGTAGAGAGAGGATGGAGTCAGGCTCTTATTGAAGGTGCAGTCATTGGACAAGAAGCAACAGACACAGAATACTCCATTTGCATAAAAGGATCTTTTTTTTTTTAACCATGAGGGTTGTCAACTACTGGGGTTAAAGTATTTCCACCTTTGTGGATATTAAAACCAGACTGGCGTAGTCTCTGAGCAACCTGCTCTAACCAGATCTGTTTTGAGCAAGGGATTGCACTAGGTGACTTCCAGAGGTTTTCTTCTCAACGTGCATTTTTCCATGATTCTGCGGCATTACACTGGGTAGCCACACACTAACCACAGAGACAGAGAAAGAGAAAAGATCCAAGAGAATTCCATCCTTCAGAAGAAAGCCAGTATGATTACTCGAAGAGGTAGTCTTGAGAACAACATGCTTGGATTTTCTCATGTAATTTTGACCAAGAATCTGCATGCTCAGCAAGGCCCTAAGAAGAGATTTGCATCCAACAGAAACAAAAAAATACTGTGACATTAGAAACACTAGGTATACCACCAGGCTGAAGACCAGAGGCCTCTCATTCATATGAGGTGCCCTTAATGTCAAAGATCATATAAAAAGTAAAAAATAATGCTTACAAAAATTGGAGCAATATTTAGTTCTGTCCTATCTAGTCTAGGAAGCTGTCATAGCTGGCTAATACCACAAGTTTCTTTTAATTGACAAACAAGGAAATGTTTAGAGAAGTGGGAAAGAGGCATAAATGATGCAACCCAAGAAATGCTATTCCAGAGATCTTAATCTTGTACACAGTATTATGTATGTCCTGATGGAGAGGTGGACACAAATTTAAAACCCTGCTAGTGACAAAACACTATATACCATAGCTAATAGTTTTAGGTCACATAGTTGACAGCTGCAGAAAGGTCAGTCTTCTCACAAGTCCATTCTTACATGAAGAACAACACATTTTCATCATAAATGATGCTGCCAGTAAAGCATGCATCTTAAGTTCAAACTTAATTCAAGTATACCTTGAGGATAGACATACCAAGAATAACCCAAATAACTTTAGGAAGCTGTCCAAGTCAATCTACACTGAACAGATGAACATTTATTCTTAATCATGAGATATTAAACATCTAACCCTTTTAGATGTTTTACATTTCAAGCTATAAAATAGGATTTTTAGTATTGAAATATGCTCACCGGACTCCATCTAGTGGTCACATAAGTTTTCATTTTCTGAAGTTGAAGTGATTATTCCGGGCTCTTAAATAACTAACAATAGAAATTTATTATTATTAGAGAGCTACAGAACAAGTCAGTAATTACAGGATATCATTTTCTGAAACACTGATGAAACCATGCCAGAATAAATAATGGTCAACAGTACAGCAGACTGGGAAAAAAAAATAAAAATGTTAAAACCCAGGTTTTGAGCAACCTTACTGTGTTCAGGGAAGAGCACCAAAAACTTCAGTGCTCATACATGCTTTTCTACTTTTAATCCTTCTATGGAGGCTATTCAGACCCAGGTCTTTCTCCTTTCCTTTGTTCCTAGTCCAGTCAGGAACAAGTTCCAACTTCCCCTCCAGCAGACCATTAGCTGCCAAAATATTACTCTTGAAGTATTGTCCCTTGAACTTTACCAGGATTATTTTTTTTCTTATTAGAAGCCTCATCTTTCATGTGATGAAAAACTTACTTGATCATGCTGTACACTCTGGCTGGGAAGAAGTTAATATACAACGTTATTCAGCCATGTAAGACCCTATACAATACCAGGCAAATAACTCTGAGGTGATAACAAGCCTGGCAAGCAAGAATCCCAAGACAATTTCTGAAGGAAACTAGAATAGCATCCCTCAAACAATTATGATGTGTGTCATCTCTTCATTAACCTGAATGCTCTTTTTAAACTCACTGACGTTTGAAGTCCAACATGAATTTTAAATCCCTCTTGGACTAGCAAACAGTAAGAGTGAAGCCTCCTTGAACATTCCTTAAAGGCAAACACACTACTAATTTTCAGCTAAAGCACCTACTAAATCATACAATCATAGAATGTTTGGTGTTGGAAGGGACCTTAAAGATCATCAAGTTCCAACCCCCCTGCCATGGGCAGGGACACCTCCCACTAGGGCAGGTTGCTCAAAATCAGATGATATTACATTGTGCAAGTATTCATGCCAGCACAAGTGGGTGCAAATATGCCTGGCAGAAAGAGGTCTGAAATACCACATCATCATCACTGTAGCAGGGTAAATGAGTAAACGGCTAAGTGAGGTGACTTTGACTTTTATTTTCACAAAGTTTCGGTTCTGTATTATTCTATTGCTTGATTGTAGTCACTTATAACCATGCTGACAAACCAGCCTAGAAAGGCATCAAATGAAGTGCAAGCAGATTCTCTGTCAGTATCTGCACTGTAGTGAAAAACAGTACTTCTTCTGAAACCAAAGGATATAAAACCATTATGCAACATTAAAGAACAAACAACACTAAATAGCATTGTGGGTGGGTGGGGGTGTGTGTATGTGAAATCAATCACACACAATCACAGGCTGGCTGAGGCTGGAAGTGACCTCTGGAGGTCATTTGGTCCAACCCCCTGCTCAAGCTGGGCCACCTAGGTTGCCCAGGCCTGTGTGGAGATGGCTTTTGAGTATCACCAAGGATGGAGACTCCACAACCTCGCTGGGTAATCTGTGCCAGTGCTCAGTCACCCTCACATAAAGAAGTGTTTCCTGACAAGGGAATCTCCTGAGTTTCAGTGTGTGCCCACTGCCTCTGGTCCTGTCACTGGGCACTACTGAGCAGAGCCTGGCTCTGTCCTCTTTGCACCCTCCCTTCAGGTATTTACATACATTGATGAGATCCCACTTGAGCCCTTTCTTCTCCAGGCTGAACAGCCCCAGCTCTTTCAGTCTCTCCTAATAGGAGACATGCTCTGGTCCCTTCATCAGCTTTGTGGCCTTTTGCTGGTCTCTCTCCAGTATGTCCATGGCTCCCCATGGCGTGGGGAGCCCAGAACTGGACTCTTCTGTGTACTTGTTCTCTAAGGTGTCAGTTTGCTTTTTAAGAACAAAGTAATCTTAGCTCTGTGTGCTGAGGAAGCAAGCAGATTGCAGGCTGATTCAGACTGGAGTACTTGGTGGTGTCAGTGTAAATCAAGGCTTTATCTGGAATTCTTGCTTAAGCCTCTGAGCCCAGGCCAAGCTTTGGTTTGGGGCCCTCTCTGAGTAAAAAGGCCCATTCCCATTAGAGGACCAGTCAGAATTTCTTTCTGCTCACCAGCTGAAGGAAAGGATGGCAGGTAGTTCAAGAAGGAAACTTGTCATTCAGCCCCTGGATTCATTGCCTCAAAAAAGAACATCAAAGTTCTGGATCATTTTTCTATCTTGAGACAATGAGGAGGAAGACATAAGTCAGTTGAGGCTGAACATTGTCTGAAAAAACGATTCACAGGATTTCTCTGGAAAGATTAAGTGTAATGTAAACCTTGTTATGTACAACATTGTCAGTGCTAGTAGTTCTGGAAGAAATGTCAACTTTGTAATTCTGAGGAAATCAAGAGAACATGGTTAGACTGTCTTTTTTTCCTCCTAATTGCTTTTGTAGTAGTCTTGAAAAGTTTCATCTAGTGATGACTGTGGGAAAGTATACCAGAAATTAATAAATAAGAGACACTAAATAAAAAAAAAATAAATCACTTTTCAAAATGATACCTCACTTTTCTAAAGTTGTTTGAAATTTTCAGGGACGAATGAGTTTGTGCATAAACAGTCCCTAGAAGCTGAAATCAAATAGCCCCTTTTGAAGTTTCTTTTGCTAAGAGACATCATTGTTCGTGCAGTGGGAATATCAAGTGACCTCACATAAAATAACTAAGCAACCAAAATATGCTTTAAAACGCAACTCTTCCCCAACCCCCAAAAAACAAACCAAGAAAACCAACCCCAACTCCCCCCAACAATGTGAGATAAACATAGCACCCCTTTGCACCACATCCCTTGGAGAGATCTTTCCTGCTACTTTAGGTTTTTTTTCATTCTGGATATTCACCAGTAGCCCCAAGGCAGCACCAGTACCATAAATGGAGCACTACTCACAGAATGGAGTAGTTTCACCAGTCTGAGGTGCTGAACCCAGACAGAGTTTTCAACAAAAGCTCTTGATTTCTTCCTTCTCATTTTTCCCCTCACTTGAACTGGCTGAGTCTCCAAACCAGGCAGCAATCTCTGGACACAGTAGGAAAATGCAGAAGACAGCATCTGGATTCGCCATTCCTCCTCTCATATCTGATTCATTGGGCATAGATGAGGAGATAACAAAGTGCTCTAACAGATGCAGTAACTCATCCTTAGGCCAACAAAGAATCCCATCTCCCACTCCTGCAGTCAGATTAAGTTTTTTATTTTCTTAATGTTTCTGCAGCAAAGCTGCTATTTCTCTCAACCAGTCACAATGGGAGTGTAGTAGGAGACAACCTAAGCTACAGATGTTGGATTTCTCGGACAAAACCTGTGCTCCAGAACATTTTTCTTCATAAAAGCCCCTTGAGACATCTTGTAAACTTCTTCCAAAGCAGACTCCATTGTACCAATGAAGTTCTGTCATTTGCTTAGTAAAAAAAATCTTGTTCATAATGTTAACCGGATTGGTTTTTAAGGCCTCTAAGATTGTTAATTTATTGGCTTTTTAATATTACAGGAAGTCTCTATTTTGAGATAATATGTGCTCACTTTCATTCTCACAAAGAACGTTAAGGATCCCTTACAGAAAAATAAAAGGAAAAAAAAAATCCCATAGCTTTCTCATTTCATAAATTACTAAATTTAAGATACTAAGTACATCAGTGCCTCTGGACTAAGACAGAATGTAAACCTACCTTCACAAACCTATCTGTCCTCTCAATTAAGGTCTAAAATAAGTTACATTCTCAGAATTATTGGAGTATCTTCTCATCTTTAGATACAAGTTATTTGAAAAATATTTGAATGAGGAAGGCATTATGCAATATGCAGACAACTTGTGCAACTTTATGCCTTTTCTGCCCTGCATAATTAATGCTTTTCATGGCTAAGGAGGGTGAGGGAGAATGAATTTGTCTTTAGCCTCTTCTTAATGAAGGAGTTTTGCATTCAGTATCTCTGTCAAGTGAAGTACTTGAGATCATTCAGGCTCAAAATTCAAAACAAACACTAGCTAATATCTGGTTAAACTGCCAAATTCACAAATTGCTGAGCTTGGGTATACATGCATATACCTGATGGTTATCTAATCTCAGTCACACACTTCTCGCATGCAAGTGACCACTCAGTTTAATAACCATATACACTTAAAAGTACCTTTAACATCTACACCTATGCAACAGAAAAAGCAGTTGACATTAAAAGTCTAGTTTTCAAACAGTGTAATTACAGACCCTTTTGAAATATTTGCATAGAAGCACAATGCAGCGTAATCAAATTACTTTAAGTGGGATATGCAGTTTAAAGCTTATTGGACAAGACCTTAAATGGGGAGAAAAAAAATAATCATGGAGTTATGAAATTCCCAAGTTTAAATTCAGGTGTAATGAGCTCTAGCTCCACTCAAATACAAATATGTGATCCTGATTGCGTATCTAAAGCATAAGTAGAAGGAAGAAAGGAAAGAGAAGGTATACTGTGGTATTCCATGCTGCCTGAGAGCTGCTGCCACCGTAGACTGAAAACCCAATCCAGCATCACCCTACACCTGATATTTGCTGTATTAGAAACAACTATTTTTAAGATGCTTACTTCTCTATGTTAAGCATAACTATCCTTATCTAGTGAGATAGAAAAAGTTCCAGAAAATAACATAGAAATAAGGGGCAGCTAACAACAATGATCCAACGCTGTTGAATGGTTAAATGTATTTTTGTTCACACAGAAAATCAGTAGTCCTGTATTTTTCCCCCCACATTCAATTTCTGAACAAGAAGCTTACGGACATTCAAAATTCAAGTAAGTTTAATCGTATTTATTAATAGAAACTTTTGTACTATAGCCCAGCCTCTGAATCTTCACAACCACAGAAACATCCATCATACTCAGTAAGTCTTCTTAGCAGTATCAGACTTACCAGAAGTAACAAATAGTTTTCTTGCTAGTATTTTGTATCCAATCTAAAAGGGGTTTATATGCACTTTGCTAAAATAAAATTAGCACTTTTATCAAAAAGATCTTATTCTCTGCCAATTTTTATTTCCTTTAGGAAATGTAAGCAGTACATACCATAAACTAAAACAACTTCTTCAAGGTTGAGTATCAGGTTTCCCCCAAAGTAAAGAGAAAGTTCAACAGTTCAGAGAGTGACTGAATAAGCGTTACTGTCCGCATCGAGTTCCTCCAAGATGAGATGTGTTATGATGATGTTCATTGTCAGCAGCAATTTTTCCTTTAAAATCTTGAGTGCCAGTTCGCATCTCCCTGCTTTCACTCATCCATTCATAACAATTTGCTTCTTCCAAATTCCTTATGTAAACAATTTCACATTCCATTTATGGAAACATGGATAAAGCTTGAGCTTTCTAACTTTTCTGTACCCATCAGCTCTAAAAGATCCCAGTCCTCTCTCATCCCTTTAGCATTACATACCACTTTTGAATTCCTACTTTCCTAAAGCAAGCCATCAACTATCTCTCTCTACACAAACATTGCAACGGAAATCTCGCAGTTAACGAGGTTCCAAATACTCCATTCATCATCTACAGAGAAGTTGCTTTGCAGAAAAGCACACAAGCCCTCTGTGCACAGAGCATATGAAAGGATACACAAATCAGAAAGGAAAAATACAAAATCAAATTAATAGTACATAATCCTGCCAGTAACTATATTCTTGGAAAAACACTATTTCAAAAACATTGTAATAACATAGCATAGAGTACACCTATCCATTTTTTTTATGGAGTTGAGATTCACAGAAAGCGGAGATCAGGATTGGAAAGACAAAGTTGGCATCCTGTTAAAATCAAGAATAAGTGTTCTTAAAAAAAAAAACACATCAGTGAGTTTGAGATCAAAGACTCATTAGGAGATCCAAGCACTATCTTTACGGTATACTGATTTTCCTTCATATCTGAAAAGCTGAATTTCTGCAAGATTTTTAGAACTCAAGAGCTCTACCATGTACCTGAAGCTAACATACGAAGCCCAAGACTGTATTAAGACACAATGATTTCAGCCTTCAAATACTCAAACCTATTTTATACACCCAAATCTAAAAGAACCGCACAGAACAATTTGGGAAACACTCAGTTTTCATCCTGGTTTCCCATATCTCAAGTTTCTTCTGTACAATGTTAATTTTGACATAGGGGAAACAACTTCTGCTGCATTATTTGGTATATTTAAACATTTTCATTATGTGCAT
>VXAK01026016.1:0-29735 GCA_013399435.1 Arenaria interpres
GGGGGAGGGAGGGAGGGAAGGGGGTCTGGCCCGGCGCCCAGCAGGTGACAGGTGTGAGTGCGCTGGGCGAGACTCCGCCATTTGAGGATGAGTAACAGGGTGTCAGAGGTGCGAGGTGCGGTCTCTTGGTGCCCGGGCGTCGTTGCGGGGGCTGGTTGGGCTCCATTCCATATATAGTATATTTGGGACGTTAGTTTCCATTATTCGAGTCAGTTTAATTGTTGAGTAGAAATTCCGGAAATGGTTCTGATAAAAGGGATTTCGAAGAGAGGAGGTGCATACAGTTTCTTCTTCTTTTTTTTTTTTTTTTTTTTTTTTTTTTTCTTCTTTTTCCTGNTTTTTTTTTCCTTCTTCTCTTTTCCTGTTTTGTCCCTCCGAGAGACCTGGGAATGCTATGCAGAGGTGTGTGGCACTTTGTCTCATTCATTGAAAGGCTTGTATTGAAAGTCCGAGTTCTCAATCCTGTTAGATGTAGGAAGGCCTTCAGGGCAGGGACCTTGAGTTCTTCCTCTTCCTACTTTACCTGGTGGAGCACGGCTTGTGCTCAAGATTTGTAGGTGTTCTGTATTAATGATAGTAAGTTTGAAAGCTTGAAAAAGGAATCCTGAAGGAGTCCTCCTTAGCAAGGAGTGGGGTTTCTACTCATTGTAGGTTTAGGGTGTTTGTTATCAACTTATCAACTAAAGCCGTTTCTGAAGTTCCGCTGTAGAATGCTGAAAATGGTGTTGTGTATAATTTTCAGTACTCTGACTTATTTAGATGTTTAAGAGACAAACATTAATACAGGATCACTCTTAGACTGTTCAAACTGTTTTGTATCATAACTTTAGCCACCAAAACAGTGCTGCACATGCGTTACAGTAAGGAGGGCTAGTGACTCTATAGCAATAGCACTATATTCATCATTGGCCACAATTTGCTGAAATCGGGAATAATTTTCAGCTTAGCTAATGATTTTCTGGATAACCAGGCATTTGCATTCATATACATATTTCAATTATTTGTTCTTTATGTGTATTATTGCAATTGGGTTTTGTCAAACCTCAGAATTCTGATATCTTCTCTTGGCAAGAGGGAAGTTCCAGTGACAAATTAGGAGACACATGTCATCAGCTTTGCTAAGTTCTGCCCTTCAATTTATATGAAAGTTTCAGTCACGGCTGTTATCCATATGTTAAACTTACAGATGTTCATCTGTAGGTAGTACCTTGGCTTGAGCGGCAGCAGAATGGATGCTGAGCTGACTCTCAATTTCTTTTAAAAACTGAACAGACCTGAATGGTTTTTCTCATGTTGGTCCACAGGAGAGTCTGCAAAGGGAAAGAAGAGACGAAGGCTGTTGGAGGAGACACTCAGAATCCCAGTTTTGTTTCTGAGAGATACTTGATGAAGCACCATCCCTATCATTACATGCAGGGGCAGTGCCATCTTCTTGCTATGCGACACTACCCTTATTTAAACCAACTTTCAAAGACTTTGTGAAATGTAAACCATTTTCCTTCTTAACATCAAGAGAAGCCAAAGAGTTCTGTTCTCTTCCTTTAAATTTGCTATTATAAAAATAGAATTCTTGAAAATGGGCATTGTTCCTGTGACACTGTCCTGATAGAAACTTCTCTTTTCCAGCAGTGACAGAATGGAAGAAGATAGTGGTTTTTCTCACCATGGTGTTGCTTTGAAGGCTGAGGCCTTGTGTTGTTTTGTAATGATCTTTGGCTTTATAGCTAACCGGTATGCTTTTCAAGCCTTGTAGAATTAAACCTATCATCTGTTGAAGAGATTATTCTCAGCAAACTTTTTTTTTTTTCTTTTTCTTCTTTTGCTAGGGAGCTTAAACAGCTTTTGGCAAACTATTTCTTTGTGAGAGCATACTTTGAAACATAAAACTAAATTGCTCTTCGTCCTATTGCAAGTGCTGCCTCCTTATCGTGATCTCCATGGTTGGAAAAACTGGAAGAAATAAGTTGGTCAGATGTGACCTCAAGTTTCTGAAATGACTGTAAAGTTAGGACTGAGGGATCAGGCTGATCTTTTCTGAACCGTTGCAAGCGGAATGCTAAATGATGTTGCTGTTGGTGCTTTTACAGGAAATAGAACAAAAATTCCAGTGATTCAGAACTGGATTTTTTAAAGCTATACTCAAAACTCAAATATTTAAATGATTGAAATGAAAGTTAACTTTTTTCCCCACTAATGTATACAGTGATTCAAGTTGGGGGTTTTTTCTCTTTAATTGCATGGTAGGTTATCTCAACTGGAAAAGTGTACACTTTCTATTTTAAACAGGAGAAGTGCTGGTGGATGTTCTATAACATCTTGAACCCTGGTTAGCAAACTGATCTGCATTGGATTTCACATATTTAAATGCAACTGTAAGAGCAAGAAAGCTGTCAGATTCATGACTGGATAATATTTTTTATAAACCCTAAATTGTAATCAGAGGTTCCAGTATAATAGTTGTTTCAGTTTCACCGTCTCCTGAGAATGCTTAACAAAAAATCACAGACATAATATTAATGCTTTCCCTGACAAAAATATTTGTAGACTTTTATCCTAATTATAGTAAAATTAGGAACTTACCTTCATTGAACTGATCAGCAAGGTCAACTCTCATGCAAGAAGGTATCCCAAACAATGTACAGGTCTTTACTGAGTTTTTCTAGTTTTGTGTTATGCTGCCTTTGGATTTTGCTGTTCCTTAATTGGTAGTAATTGGGTTCTAGGGAAACCAAGTGAAATACCTTGACATAACTGAAGCTGAAAGATCTGTGTTGTTTCTATATGGTATCCTGATGTTCTTGGAACATGTCTGTTGTTGAATGAACGGCATTACTTACGATGTTCTTGTTGCCATAGGTGCAGTTAAATAGTTAATATTTCTAGAATGTGTTAGATTATTTTTTTTGGTGGTAAGAATTTAAGCATAGCTTATGGTAATGTGCTAAATAAACTTTAAGTTAGTATCTGGCCACAGAATTTTACAAAAAAAAAAAAAAAAGATTCTTTTGTTTAAAATATGCATTATGTTCTTAGAAAAATGCTGTATGTAATCAATTTTTTGTAGCAATATGGAAAATGTATAGCTTTTTTCTATTCTGAGCACAGATGAAGATCAGGTTTCTCTGTCTTTAATGATGAGTGGTTTAAAACTCATTCAGATCCTGGTTGTACTATGAGCAGAATTTAATTTTTCCATTATTTAAAAATCAGTGTTTTAGATTGGATGTAAAAGTAGTGGTCCATTTAGCGTTTTCAAAAGTATTAACTTAGGAACACGCAGTTGTAGGAAGAAACCATACATTTCTGGAGGTTGCCCATAAGAATTTTTTAAAAATAAAAAAAAACCCAAAGAACCAAAACTGTGCACCTATGGTGGACACATATTGTGTGTCTATGATATTGTTAGACTTGCTAGAATTTACCAAAAACAGGACAAAGCCACTATATATGCTCACTCCTTTGATTTTCTTAAGTTAGATAAACACTCAAATACTAAGTATCTAAAGCTTGTTCCAGAATTAATCAAATCTAGTGCTATGTGCAAACTGGCTGGTTGGTGTGGGGGAGCTGCCAGTGGAGAAGGCAGAGTTCCGCCTGCGTTTCCCCTCATCAAAGGCATGAATTTGAGTTACTTTTTCTACAAAGCTGCCAGGTTTCACAAAATTTGTAGAAGCCTTTTTTATCTTGGAGACTTTTACACCTCCTTTAAAATGCACTTGAAGATGGTCGGAGGATGCAAATACTTAGTCAAAGCATGAATAGAATGCACAAATGCAGTTTCTTTAAGAAACCTTAGTTAATTAGACATGCTAGAAAAGAAATTTTTGCAATTTGGGAGTTCAGAATCAACTGTTCTCAGATGGATAAGATGTTGAGATGTACCTATTTTCTAATTGGGTTTGTGGGGTTTTTTTAAAGAAGTAGAGTTACTGTTCATTTTTTCATATTTGCGTGATGTATAAATCATTTTGATTTGCCTTTCTACAGGCACAAATCCTGAGCAATTATGTTTTCTTTAATCCTGTATCTCGATAAATTTTGAGCTTATTAGCTAGTTTCAGCAAAGAAGTTAGCCAAGGGGCAAGATCTCAAAGATTATTACATTTTAATAATGTTTAACAAGCTTTTTTAAAATTGATGGCTTCATTGAGTTAGACCATCTCTTTAGGGGAAAGTTCTGCGTGAGTTTAGCAGTTACCTGTATTTAGCCTGCCAGTTGGCCAGCAAAGAGTTGTCTGCGGGGTAGGAACTAGATATGAAGCTCAGTACCCTTTCCTTCAGTCAGTAGTTAGAGGACATGAGAGGTTAAGTATATTGTGGCTAGCGCTTGGAAGAGAGGGGTAAGATAATAGGCATCTGGGATAGAGGTGGAATGTGACTACTTGGAACACGGGGGCATGGCTGAGACAGAATGCAAATCTATGGGAAATGGGGCTTTGTTAGTTCTGCTATTTATGGGACAGTACCTTTAAGAGGAAGGTTAGCAGCAGCTGCTAGTTTTGGTTTGCTAAACAAAAATAATGTAAGAAGATGGAGACCTGAAAAAAAAAGGTGAGATGCGTAAGGTAGCTGAGCAGACTGCTGGGCTGCTGCGGGTGTGTTACAGCAGTGGCACACTTTTGACTACAGTGGTAGAAACTCTTAGGATGAGGTGGCTGTTAGATGTTGGGTGATATTGTTGCTTCCACACGTATGGAGCTTCTTCTGCTGGACCTGCAGATGTGTTTGTAGGGGTCTCATTCGACAGGATTGCCCTAACCACTAGACTGGCATAGTGCCCGTAGCAGCACAGGGCAAGAATGTGCAGGAGTAAGGGACGAGTTACTTCAGCTGTGTAAAAAATACATGCTATTCTCCAAATACTTAATCAAAAGCATTATTTTATTGTTACATCCCATATAGTTATAGTTTCTATAGGTAATGTGACTTCAGTGTTGATCTCATGCTAATAGTGTAAGTCAGTCATGCCTGTTGCATGCAATGGTATATTTAATGTACTTCCAGGTCTAAGAGATTTATCTGTGAAGATAAGCCATGGTAGAATCAAATTGTTTTAATAAACCTGAAATTATTTGCTTTTTATTACAGACTAAAGATTTTATGGAACTCAGTGAATCTTGAAATAAGTATTTATCTGGTATGCCTCTATTTTGTAGGTAATGCTAGTAGAAATGGGAAAGAAATCACTGGTAGACGTGAAATTCTCTTAACAGCAAAGTTCTAATTTTATTTGCTGCAGCATATCTTTATTGTTCAAGAAGATGCTTTGCTGTTATCAGGTATTTTCATAGGTCACTTGTAGAAAGATCAAGCATAAATAGATTTAGAGAGTAATTCTTGGGAAAATTCTTGGAGGCTGTCAAAGCTGGGGCTTTAGGATGCATTCTTCAAAGGAAATTGCATTGCATGTGTGTTAAGAAAAACTGGAATCTCAGTTGTTGATCCATCTGTTTATCAATATGTTCTCAGAATGTCTTACTCTTCCAACAGGATAAACTAACTGAAAAAACTACAATAACTGCTTGTTACTGATCCGATGCCTCAAGCTATGACTAATGTGTACATCCAGACAAATCATGTTTTCCTGAAGCTTTTGGAGGTTAGGGGGTGAAATTGGTTTCTACTGTAAACTGAAGGTTAGACACATAGAAGAGTCTTTTCCCATGTAAGTCCTAAGCCTGATTTCCCCAGGTGGAAAAAATTATTAACTGTCTCACCTACACAGTGAAAAAAATCCTAGACTTAAATGAAGTTGTACAGTGTGGTATGTGATTGTATCCTTTGTCAACTCATGTTGTGTTTAAACCCTTAAGAAAAGTCTCCACCTCCTGTGTGTGCTGTGTGTGTCTGTGCTGTGCTATGTATCTCTTTTTACAGTACTTCTCTGGTTTTTTTAATTTTTTCTTTATTCTTTAAAAATCTCTTCCACGTGGAATATGTCTCCTCCAACCAGTTTACTGACACCCTATCGTATTTGTAGGCCAGCTAGAAAAGAGGAGATCTGATCATTTATGTCTTTTCTTCACTCTCCCCTTCCCTTGCTTATGCAGTATATAATCTATGCAATTGAAACATAAGTGCCCTCTTGTTTGTGCTTCTCTCTGGCGTTCTTTTTTTGTTCTAGCCTTTCTTCTTGGAAATTTTTCTTCTTTCTTAAGAGACCAGTTCAGTACTTGTAATTTATTTCCCATTCTATTTCCTCTTCAGAGTATCAGTTGCTAAGTTTGCCCCTGCTCCATTCAGGCTTTCTTGAGAGAGCGAGAGAAGGTGGTGTCATAAGCTCTGTACTTGGATTTCTTTCACTTCATTCAACTGGTTCAAACTGCTACTTTTATTTGTTGGACAAATCTTTGTTTTTTGAAAGGGAATGGTGGGTTATCTTTGTTAGAGAACCTTCTTTAATCTAACGAGTTTAAGCCTGGGAACAAGGAACCTCCTGGGGCTCAGCAAAATTATGCTTAAAAAGGCATTTAAGGTTGATAAGTACAAAGCAATATGTTTCACATTGGCTTATGAAGCTGCTTCAGTGAAAAAATCTTGTGTCTTGTTCTTTTCTTAAAATGCTGGTCCTGTCCTTGGTAAATGGGGATAAGATTTTTGTATATATATGTGTCTCAAACTGTGTGTTTTAAACTGAATGCTGGAATAATTGCCAATACCAGATCATTATATTTTATTTATGCTTTGGTATTGGCTAGAGAGCTTGACTTGGATTAGGCCCTTTTGGGCAAGGCATTGTATAAATATTTATTAAATAAATCAGTCCCAGAAGAGTTTGTAGTCGTGTGAATAATAAAGTTTGTTTATCAAGATGCATATATTTGATTAGACAAAGACATTTAGCAAAGTATTTGTTATTTTTTCATCTATTACGCCTCTTTGTTCTTTGGTCATTTTAAACTGTGCCAATCTTAAAAAATTAATTTAAACTGTCTTTAATAGGTGTAATTCATGTAGCTGTCTTAACACATGGCTTCTAATGTTTGTCTGAACAATTCTTACAATAATTGTGAAATTAAGGACTTGAGTTAGACCCTCACCAGCTTGTATTCATTGGTAGCTGCTTAGGGTTGAGGTAGGTGCATCAAAGCTGGGAATTCTGTTGAAAGTTATAGCAGTGGATCACATCTATGATGCTTACACTCAGACTTCAGTCAGAATGAGAACTTTTTTTTAAAAAAATGGGTTGAATACAAGGAGAAATTTGATAGCAAGCAATTTTTTAAGCAATATAACTTAATGAGTGATAATAATGAGTTAGGACTTAGCATGAATGTGTGTGTAAGAGGGATTGCTAAAGAATTAGTTCTGCTTCTCTACAAGAAGCACATTTTGATCTTCCTTTCCCAGGCCTAAAGTGCAACAATTTTTGGATTTCTCTTCCACAGTATCTGATGAAAGAGAATAAAATAAATTGTAAGCAGAGGGAGAGAACTGTTATTCGGATTGTGGAAATTTCTGTTCTCTACACTGTCTCTAGTGGAGAGAGTGTTAAGCAGTAAGGTTCAGAGAAAATACGCATTACTTGTTTCTTTTTTTCCCCTGCATGGGGTTGAAAACCCCTGTGGTTTCCAGACTGAAAGGAAAATATCAGTTCTCTCGGTAACGCTTTCATACACATACTGCAGAGGGGAAAAAAAGAAGGAATCAATACGATAATCTGTTATCTTCACTCTTCTGGTGATGTAGGTCTTGTCAAAGCTGTGAATGGTACCAACATGGCTGCATCGTGTTGGATGCATGAAACAGTGTCATCCTTCCCTAATGTATCTGTATGCATGCAGAGGTTGCTAGTGTAGCTGCAGTTACGTGTGCAAAATGGTGTTACTTTTCTGGAAGAGCTTCAGCCTTGACTTGGGTTAGTAGTTTTGGTTTATTGATACTAAATACGCCTTTGCTGCTGTGAAAGAAAAGCTTTAACTCTTTTGTCAGTATTTCTATGTAAATGAAATATTCCTGGAGTAATAACAAAATGGCTTTGGGAGAACAGGCTTAAGCAAAAAAACTGGAAGAAGGCAAGTATTTACGAGCATTGGGGGCCAGGCTGATAAATTGCAGTGATTGAACAGGGAAGATTTCTTTCACTGACACAGGCAGCTGGTCTCGGGTATTTCCCTCATCTGTCTGTGAGCCAGGTCAGTCTATGTACAGGGAGTTAGAAAACTAAGAAAAAGCTGATTGCTATTTAACTGTCTCAGGTGATCTCATGGAGCAAGACTAACCCCTTGATGGTGAGGAGCTGTTAGATCAGCTCAGGAGTTTCCTATAACTTCAGACAGAGGGGGATGTTTTGCACTACAGCGGTGACAGTGTATGGATGTGCCATCCTTTCCCCTTAGTTCATTGACGTGGTTTGTAGCATGATCCCACAAATAAGTTTTTCTGCAAAAATGAGGTATGGCAAAAAAATAGAAGAAGAGATAAGAGTGTATTAATCTAGTATTGGTGATGAAGGAAGCCTCTTGTGAAGCTGTAGACCTAAGAGCCGTGCTACGGTAGACAAGCAGGAAGACCAGTTCAAGATTCACCTCTGCCCATCTGTAACTGCAGCTGTTTACCAACTGCAGTCACCAACTGAATCGCTGAAAAGATGCAAATTAAAAACTAGCCCTTCAAAAAGCAGGGCAGAAACCAGTTGAACTGACTTCACCACAGAACCCACATAAGTGGATTCTGCCATGGTGTGAAATCTTCAACAGTGGCCTACCTGGGTGAAAGATGGTAACAGTAATCTCTCTCCTGTTATCTGGAGACAATCAAGGAGTCTTAAATGCTTTCAACAGGCATGTTTTAGTCAGTGAGCTTCAATTGATGGTGCCTGTAAGAACCCTTCCAGTCTTCTCTTTATCAATAAAAATGGCTAGGTTTTTCTAAGGTGTTTAGTCTTTAAATGTTGTAGTTCAGTTTTGCAATGGAGTACGAAATTCGGGTCCCATTGAAACTGGTGAAAGTGTGGCTAATGGATAAGCATAACTGCAGTAAGTAAACTATGGAAAAAGAGAAAGATGGAGAGAATCATTTAGAAAAGAGGTGCAGCACATGTTGACACTTGAGGAAAGATGTTGTTAAAATGGGATAGCAAAACAGATGTTTTTTAAAGATATTCCTGCATCACCTGTGTAATACAGGGGAGTATTATTTGAGCTGGCCTAAACTCAGAGCCTTTTGTAACCTTTAATGGTTATGAGAGGAAACTGGTGAATCTGTTAAATTATAATCTGCTATTCAGCCATATTAGTGAATATAAAGCTTCGTTTAAAGATGAGCAAATTAATATCAGTGTGTAGGTGTTCCCTTTCTTTAAATTGCAGATCTTTTTATTGACTTTGGAACATAACAGTAGTTGCCAATCTGGCCTGCACGTTGGGATTCTAGGCTGGCAGATGCGAGCAACTTTTTCAAGCTAAAGCTTAATGTAAATATCTATCTGTTTACAAAATGCTGTACAAAACACAGGTGTTTAAGCCTTATCTCGGGGCTGAAGTTTGAAAATAGTTTTTTCTTCTGAAAATACACAACACTCGTTGTGTTTATGATATTTTTTTTGCTTAATTTTTTGTTGTGGATTTTGGTTTTGAGTAAATTCCCTGTGACAGAGAGTATCTTAAAGTCAAAGTACCACCTAATGGTGTTAGCAGAGTTGATGGAGCTTCAGGCTTCCTTCCTGTTGAAACTGGCCAAAAGAACAGGCCAAACTGTAGCTTGTGTTTCTTCAGTGCAGAGCCAATGGCAACTCTGCGGAATGTTTTTTCCACTCCCCATCAATGAGTGGGGGAATTCTTGCCAACGCAAATGAGATCGAGACCTGCAACTTGACTCAACATAATATAGTTCATACTGAAAAAAAATACTTCAGCTAGAAAAATATCCAGAGTTATACTAGCCTGGGATCTTGTTAATTAAAAACCCGTTGTCTTCTGGTTGGAAGCTTTTAAGAGTCTTGGAACTAAATAGTATTTCAGCTTTGTCTGTGTGACTTCAAGCTGCTGCCTGTTTGTGATAAGGGCAAGTCATCACCGTACACTGTCATGTAAGTGAACATTGCAGAATGTCTAGAGTGACTGCTCAGACTGTCAAAATTCACTGATTTCAAAAGCACTTTCTCATTTCATGTTTTACAGTTGGAGTACAGCTTCTCTGACTCTTGTAGCTTTGTTTTCTGATGCACATGTATTGATTAGGATTTTAAATTGATTTAGGAGAAGCCTAGCAGTGCAGCTTTGTTTGATTTCTGAACTTAAGAATTTATTGTCACTGCTTTGTTATCCTTTGAACCTATTGTGAGAGTGAAACTATATGTAACTTGGAAGGAATAATACTTACTTTGCTGTTCATTTATTGGGAAAAAATTGTACCTTTATCACAACATTAAAGCACAAGAGTTTTTTCATATATTTGTTCTTGCCAGCTCCTCCGAAAAGTCCAAATCTGCATTTTTAAATTATGTCTGCCTGTAACCCATGGTTTAGTATTTTTGCAGGACAAGCATTAGACAATTGGAATGGGTGAAAAATTAATCCTTCTGAAGTACAAAGTTAAGCATAATAGTTATAAATCCTTTGCCACTTTATCTGCATTACATTGTTCATCTTATCTTTCAAAAGTTGGTCTACTTCTATTAACAGGCCTCTTATCTTTGTTGCAAATGCAAGAAATGTATTAGTACGTCTAAGTTGGGAAGAGCTATCGAGACTAGCAGAGTTACTTTACCTCCATGAAGTTGTTTAATATTTATTTTTATAAAATGGAATCTCAGCGCTCTGTTTAGTTTCTTGAAAATACCTGATATCTCTCTGGCTTAACAATTCTTCTTACTTGTATGTATTTTTTATATTTTCAGTGTTTATCTGCAGTTGTAAAGAGAAAGATAAAACGCAGCTAACTTCTTAGTTAAAGGCTGTAAGGTGATAGAATATCCAGAAAACACAGGGGAAGGTCAAAATTTGAGTGTGAAGTTTAAGTGTTTAATAAAGGGAGTAGGAACTTAACTCATTCTTAGAATCATTAGCAAGCTAATAAAAAAATTTGTCCTTTTAGTAATTAGGTAAACTAACTTTTTTTACTTTTGGCATGGGTTAATATGTCCAAAATATTATATATATTAGCAGTTTTATAATTTAAAAGGTTTATCAGACTTCATAGTTTAACAGTACAAGTATGTGACTTTCAGAGAGAACCCTTTTCTATTTTTGCTGCTAAATGATAGTGTAGTCTTGATTTCTAGCTTTTTAAACAATGGTTTATTTCTGTACTTTCCCTTTGCCCGTCCCCCACCTCCCCCCACCTCTGTCCATAGTTTGCAAGAAGAGGTCTTGGAATACGGATAAGATAGGGACAGAATCTTAGTTGCAAGTGTTCTGGATTTTTTTTTAATGTGGATTTTAGTCTTCTGTAAGTCTTACTGCCATTGTGGGAGTCTCTTTCCTTCCCAAGACGCGTGACAAAGTGGAGAACCTTACATTGTTGAAAGCTCTTTACTGACCTTGCACTATGAGGCATCTTTTCTATTCTTTCTCAAGTTCCCTCTGTTACTTTCCTCCTCTGCCTTTTTCAGAGCAGGTTATTTTTCATTTTTTCCTTTTGAGTATCTAGTAGTCTTGTTAGTCTGTATCTGGTATCCACCTTTGTAAGAAGATATTCTTTAAGGTAAAAAAGGTAGAAGATAGGTTAATTTGTGGTCATCTTTTACACATTGAGAAGCTTTGAATACTGGAGGCATTTTTGCTTTTCCCAGCTTTCGTCTCTCTGAATCCTGTGCAGCCTAAAGTGCAGAAAACCAGGTTGGTGGTATTAGTCCCTTACATAGACGCAATCACTGCACTTTCCTGCTTTCTTTCCTTTACAGAAGGCTGGAGAACAAGTAGCATTATTCTTTTCTTTGGAGAAAGTTCATAGGGAAACTTGGAGGCAAAATAGCGAATTTTAAAATGATGTGTTATCAGTTCCTAGGTAGGAAAGCTGTATTTTATTCTAGAAGAAGATAAGTATGGAAAAATAATTGGGAGCTGGAGGAACATCTGTCTGTTACTGTTCCTTGTGTATAAAATGTGCTCCTTGAAGAAAAGCAGCAGGAAAAGCTGTATTTGTACCACCATGACTATTTCTATTTGAATCTTGCCTATCAGTGTCTGTTTCTTCATCTTGGTGTAGAGTTTTTTCCCAGATTTGTGGATTTTTGTGTTTATTTCCCTATTGCTGTGGAGTTGGCAGGAAATAAGCAGAAGCTAGAGGCTTCCTCCAGATGTTGCTATGGTGGTCTTAATTTTGTCCTTACATATGTTAGTTTGGGAGCTAACAGAGAAGAAAGAGAAAGTAACTTCTGGTTTCCATGACCATGCTTCTCCCTTTCCCCCTTTTCCCTGGCAGCTATTCTTTCAAAGAAGTCCTCTGTTACCCTAGGACCTTCTGCCAGTGTAGTTTCACAGATATCTGCACTTAGATACAAAGTATCTAAGACAGAAAAGGAGACTTCTGTGTCCATTCTTTTCTTCCTGCTGAAGGTCTTTCTTCCCTGCCTCTCGGTGGGGTCCCACCAATCTTTCTGAAACTTCTCCACCTGCTCTCACTTCTGGTATTGTCTCTTAACACAGTTGTTTCCAATTAGCTGCTAACAACTCAAGGAAGTGGTTTGCTGTTATTAACCCTTTTTGTGTTGCTTCTGTAGAACTTGTATGTCTCTTCCTTCCTCTTACCCTACATTGTTGTTTATTTGTAACAGCTGCTAGAGACAGCCTTGTGTGGTTGGGGTAGATGTTTAACTTCCCAAATATTTATTCTAATGCTCAGATAATGTAAAATCGGAAAAGTCTCTTTTAGTGTTGAGTACAACCGTGGTTTCCCCCTCCTCTGAGATTGCCCTTGGGAAAAATGAAGGGGTGTGATTTATAAATCAGTGTAAACTGGCTCTGTGTTCTTTCCAAGAGTTCGCACTAGCATTCATCTGACTAAAAGCTAAATTAGCAGAAAACTAACACTTCCTTCGCCTCCACCCCCACCCCAGTTTTGCTCCATGAACTAGCTTGCTGCAGGATTAGATGAGTGCCAGCATTGGCTTAGATCGCAGGAGGGAGAGGGGGAATGCATGCCTGGGAGCAGGAGGAATGACAGTGGCGGTATTGAATTGTTTTGGAACTGCATTTTAAGGAGTGGCTGAAATGCCCAGCCTTACTGTCATTGAAACATTGAGTAAGTGATACATTAGTAAACAAGTCAAGTCCCTGACTAAGATGAAAAAGGAATTTATTTTTTGCCAGAGTCTGGCTTTTCAGATGGTGGATTACCAGTGACACCTGTCCTGTCAAATAAGAAATTGTTTGAGTTTTGTAAAGAGGGGAATGAACAAAAAGAAAATATTCAACCAGCCCAGAAGTAAAAGTGTGTGTGTGACACAGTTCTTCGTGCTCCTTAACCAGGAGAGGTTGCTGGGAAATTAAATCTCAAACTTCATGATATAAACAGAGATGGTTCTCAAGGTGAGTCACCCAGAGTAAATGAGAACGTAGAAGTTGTCCTATAGTTGCTCAGTTTATGATTAGTGAACAAGGGGGGAAATTAGAGTTCATGGTACTTAGCTGCTTAGTCATCTGACTACATGTCTGCTGGTCCGGTTGCTTCAGACCTTTCATTCTGCTTGCATCTATTTCTGTGGGAAATGGGACATGGGACTTTCTCATCAATACCTACGTGCCTGATGGTGGTCACACATTTTACTCTTTACTAATTGGTAGCAATAGGTAGTACTGTCATATTTATTATAAAAGGTGGAAGTGTTTTCAAAATGGTCTGTGTACTTTCAAGGAGTGGCTGGATTGATTTTCTTTGCTCATTAGCTTTCTTCCACCTACTGACCTTTCAACTGATCACATTGCTATGGAATGGGAGTTGACCATGAGAGACTTCACCGTTCTGGTGGCTGCAGGTCAAGGTAGCTCTGGTCATGCCTGAGGAGAGCGAGAGTGTTGGGTTTGATACTGCCTTGAGCCTTGTCCTGCTAGACCAGTTCCAAGTGTAACTGGAAAAACTTTTAAGTGTTGCAAAATGAAAAAAGGAGAGTTTAATTTTGATTATAAGCCTAGAAATCAAAGCTCAAGCATTTTTCTTTAATAATCGTAGTCATTTTCTCAGGAAAGTATGGATGAAATTAAGTACAGCAACACACAAAACTGAAGTTGTGTTCTGTTTGATCTGCAGAAGTATCTTTTAATCATACGTTTAGTTATTCCACCATATCTTTAAGCCTGCTGTTCTCAAAAAATTACCTCTTTGAATAAGTTCTTGCATTGAAATCCTTAAAATAACCAAAAGTATTTTCCCCCATTGGAACAAACCTGCTTTTACTTCATTGAAATAAGAGAAACCTATGTCTGATTGCTTTAGCTAGTCATTTTCTATCTCAAAAACCCCTTTAAAGTTCAAAACCAAAACATTTTCTCTGACTTCTGGTTTTCAGTTTGATGAAGATTTAGACTGTGACATGTATAATAATTTTGTGTGGTACACTTTAATTGAAGTGTGAAACATTTTAATATACCGACAGTGTTTATTTTCTGGATTGAAGTAGTGTGAGCATTTCTAAGTGTTATTGTCTGTATTGAAACATTTTAATTAAAGCTCTTCTTGAGCAGAAAGGAGTATGCGGTATGTGAAGGGTGTAAAAAGGAAGATGGAGACTACTTTCTTTGAAAAACTGGAGAACTGAATTTTGTGTCTGGATATCCTGAACAAACTAGTTTTTGATTAGGCTTAAATGATTCATTTAATGTCTTTTACAGTTAAATTCAGATCTCATAACAGCTTTAATTCAAGGTTCTTTCTTTTTTAAATGAGGGAAAAGAATTGGTAGTTTTTTGTCACCAGCGTTTTTTTTGTTTGGTTGGGTTTTGGTTGGTTTTTTTTTTTTTAATAAGTCTGGTGATTACAGATGTTCATAAGGGAGAGATTTTTTTTTATTTCTTTTCTCTTTCTTCAGTAGTTAGGGATAGTGATGTTTTAAGTATTTTTGCTCTATTAAGGGACTATGATCATTGTGTTCAGGTATTTGCAATATAATTGCTTAATTAAATTGTTACCAAGACATTTATTTGGTTATTCCACATGCATTGTTAATTTTTACCTTTAATGTAATGAATGGAGAACAGACATTTGCTTTTATTGGTATTTGAGCAAATAGTGAGTTAGGACATCAGACTGTACAACTCTGTGTGTAGAGAGGTCTTCTCCTGATGGTCTTCCGTGAGACTTTTACTCTTCTTGGTTGTGACTGTGGTTGGTTGTAACATTTATTTTTTTCTTTCCTGGACAAAAAAAAAAAAAGACTTCTTTTTTGCTGTTGTCCCTGCATGTTAAATCCATCTTCCAACTTCATGTAGGTAGCTGCTGAGGCAATTGTCTTTTTGCAGCTTAGTCATCTCTTTCTTGGCCTGAGAGAATTAAATTTAAATTGTTGAAGACTGCTGGTATTAGGGAGGGAGAGACTGAGCTTTGAGTCTTAAAATCATGTTGGTCTTATGTTTTGAAGTAGATAAGAGTTTTAGGAGGGGAGCCAGTAAAATTATTTTTCCAGAGCAGATGCAGTTTCTAAGAACTTGATCAGCAAGTCAGTGTAGGCACATGGATTTCTGCCTTGGGGACCTTGTAGTTGTAAACAGTACCTGGTAGGATTTATATCAATAACATGTAACTTAAAGGAATACTGTAGAGGTAGTTAAAGACTCTTTCTAGTAGGTGCTACTAACTCGCCTATTCCCACTTCAAAAGTCTGGAGTTTAAACTGAGTGTCTGCTATGTGAGGCTTTTTTCTCTTGAGTGATGCTTTCTCAGGACCTTTCTTCCCTCTCCTAATTTTCCTGAGTGTCCTACAAGGGAATTTGTACTGTGCTCTTTCTGTACCTGTTTTTAACCTTTTCCTCCAGCCTGTAGTGCCAGGTCTGTTTCAAACTACAGTAACTGATTTTGTTTTGCTGGTCGTAGCAAGTGGAATCTATGTTAGAAAGTGAAATTTCTTGTTGTGATTGCTCTTCAACAGATGACAGCGTAGAGAAAAAAGGTTGTAGGGTAGTTGAAGTGCTGGTTTCTGAATGTATTCTGTGATTTCTGAATATGTTTCTTGTTTAGTGGTAGGATGTGCATGAAGAGATGACAGAAACAAGTAGCAAAAAAACCAACTGCCAATTCCAGTGGTTTTTCAATGAGCTGTATGATACTTTGTGTTCTTTGAGTCCTAAAGTCAGAATTTGGATGTTCTTAAAACAGAAGCTTCTTTTCTTCAGGGCTGCAGAACATGAAAATGTGCTGCCTGCACGTATAAAAATTTTGAGAGAGAGTCTTTAAAAACCAACCAAAACCCCAACCCAAAATGCACAAGAACCCAGAGTTTTCTAGATTAATTTTGAATGCTTCTGGTTTTTTTCCCTTTTTTTAATCTTGGGGATGGATGGACCGTGTGTGATGTGGAAACAAAAGGGGAAAATAGGAGAGAAATGAGGACAGGACTGCCCGTGTAGGACAAGTATCCTTCCCTTACAAGTCCTTCAGTCTGATAAAATTGTCAGAATGCATAGAGAAGCGTCACTGCTGAATGAGAAACTGAAATTCTGTGCTGAGTTTATAATTACTCTGAGTCCTAACCTTCTAGACCGGTTTTACTCTTTGGCCTTCCATGCTGTCAGGCAGAGGCTCTGTGGAGACTGGTGTCTTCCCATAAGCCTTAGAATTTTCCCAAACTTAGCCTGTAATGCCTAATCTGCTCCATCAATGGGTATAACTGCTGCTTCCTTTGAATGAAACAAAGTGAAAAAGAAATGATGCTGATAAGAATTCCTTTCTTCTTTCTTTCTTGAAGCCTCTAAGAAAAGTAAAGCTTATTTTTATGTGGTCATGGCAGTCTCTTGTTGATGGCTGTTTCTTAGTTTTAAAACTGAAATTGCAAACACTTCTAGTCAGCTTCATGCTGATGATGACTGTAATTGATGTAAAGTTACATTTGTTGTAAAGTTAATTTGTGAAACTATGCAGTTGAAAATTTGATGTTCTGAAGGGTTTTTACAACTTGATTGGTAAAATACAGATCTGAGCAAAAGTGTCACCGTTGCATGTCTGTTGCCAAGCTTGAAACTGTTATTTTTGTGCATTACTGGATACCTGTTCAGCTCAATTATTTGGTATGTTCTGTTCTTGCTTCATGATGTGGACAACAGTTTGAGTTTGGTTTGGTTTTTTTCATGTTGGGGTAGAACTGTTCTGTGGAAGTGTTTGTGGAATATTTAGCTCTTGGACTGACTTGGTTTTAGTCTCTTTGCCTTAGTTCATTTGCAACTTCAGGGGACTTCAATTAAAATTTGAAGATTAGTGGAAAGATGAATTGGTGTTTGGATATTACTTTCTGTTCCCTTACCAGACTGATGGGTACTAGCTCAATTACTGGCAAAGGGTTAGTTTGTCTTAACTCTATAGAGGTTTATTGAAAGCTTGGAATCAAGTATGTATGAACTTTACTTCGTATTAGTTCAGTACTTTAGACTATATTCTAATGACAAAATGATGCAAGACCAAGAATTATAGAAGGTAGCTAAAGTTAGCTAAGCATTTATTTATTTTTGGAGGCTCAAATGTGTATGTGAAAGTGGTAGGCTTAAGAAACCAACTTTTTATGGTTTCACAGAATCATGGAATTGTCGGAGTTGGAAGGGACCTCTAGAGATCATCTACTCCAACTCCCCTGCCAAAGCAGGATTGCCCAGAGCACATCACTCAGGACTGCATCCAGGTGGGTCTTGAAGATCTCCAGAGAAGGGGACTCCACGACCTCCCTGGGCAGCCTGTTCCAGGGCTCTGTCACCCTCACTGTAAAGACGTTTTTTACTCATATTCAAGTGGAACTTCCCATGTTCCAGTTTGTGCCCGTTGCCCCTCGTCCTGTCGCTTGGAAACCACTGAAAAGAGTCTGCCTCCATCCTCCTTCAACCCACCCTTTAGATATTTGTTGATGGTAGCAGTAGCAGTTGTCACTTTATTTATAAGTGGCAGCATGCTATTTGGCTGTTAGCTCTAGAGTTGAGTAGTCATTCTGCTTGTTCCTATAATTGGAAATAGAGTGCCAATCTAACAGTCCCTTCCTGTTAACAAGGGAAATACATCCCCAGTCAGTACTCTTCCCCTGCGTGTGGCCTTGTATTGGCACTTCTTAGGTCCCTCTTCTAGCCAGCTCAGGCTCCCCCTCACCCACCAAAAAATCACTTTCTGCTGTACTAGCAGATGGCTTTGCCTCTTCGAAGTGTCTGCTGAGGCCAAGAGTCGGGGAGGAAAGTTGCTGCGGAGGAGAAGGGAGAGTCATACCTTTTCCGGTAGGTGGCAGCAGCAACCTGCTCAACTGGGATGAACTGGAGGCGTGAGGGGACAGGAAAAGGGGACAGGTATATGATGAACAGATGAAGAAAGTTCACTTGAGATAACTTGCTAGCTTTTAATGAACAATGTCCTGTTAAAGGGTCTGTCTCAGAACTCAGTTGTCTGCGAAAAGTTGTGATGCGGAACACTTGAGGACACTTGCGAAGAGAGCTCTGGGGTAGTATTTAGAAGGAACCCCTCCGAGTGACAGCAAGCTGTTGTTGTTGTTCGCTCAGTTACCTGTTGTAGGATCTTCTGAGAAGGTAAATTAATTTAGGTGCGTCTGTGTTCCCATAATGATATGGTAAGACTTAGTAAGAGGAAACATACATTTTTAAATAATGTGTTTTACTATTTGTGCGTAAGCAGATAATATGTATGTGGGCACATCAAAATTCATGGCTCTTACCACATCTTATACAACTGTGACAAGGTGCTGGAACAAGTACCTAAATAAAGTTGTAGGTTTATGGGCTCCCACAGGCTACAGTTTAGTTTGACTGTGAGTTTATCAGAATTCACCCCGTAACAGAGTAGTGCAGTGTAAGCGGACGTGAGAAACCCACCTGCAGTCTCAGGACTTCAGCGTGGCGTTTCCTTCGTGATACAGGCTACAGCAGAGTTACACTGCAGGGCGGTCAGTAGTTTGAGATCATTTGGTCTAGGTCTGACAAATACGCTAGTTATTGTTGGTTTTGTTTCTCTTAATTGTTGATGAAGTGCACACTTCTGGCTAGGATTTTTATCTGAATGGATTTGGAATCGCAGAACCTTAAGTCCTGGGAGAATAAGCGCCTGTGGTGAGTTAAGTTGTATTCCGGATAGAGGGTAACACTGTCTTAGCTGGAATTAAGCCTGTGTCAGTTGTTTCACACAAAATTCATCCCTGTTTGAGGTTTTTAAAAAAAAAGTCCCAAGTCAACAGATTTTCATGTGTTACTGTTATTGGTTTGTTACATTGTATTACCTGTTGGAAGTTTAGTAAGATCAAAGTACTAACAAGAACTGTTGTTCCTGATCCATCTCTGAGAAGTGCCCTCTGCCCAGTGATGGCTGGAATACAGTGTATTCTTGGCATTAATATTGACTCAGAACAATTTTTTGTAAGTCTCATTCTTTAATTACAGTATTCCTCCGTTGAAGTTCTAAACTGTACTTTGAATTCAGTCTGATGATAAACATCTGAAATAACAAGTGAAAAAATCCAAAAACATTTATTCCCTTACTCTCTAAGTTGATAGCATTAAAATGTCTCATGAACACTTTGAAGCAAATTTATAGGAAGAAACTACTGCAGTTGGACTTAATTGTTTGATGTGGTTTTCAATTTAAGCATTTGAAAAGATAGATTTAGTTTATTAACTTTCCTGAGGGGTGTACAGAAACTTGCCTAAGTGTGATTCATGTATGTGTGAATAAGATATGAACTTAAAAAATAGACTGTTCCCCAAATTAGTGGGTTTTTTCTTGAAACATATACTTTCTTAAAGCATATACTTGCTTGCAGTTGCTAACTGCAATCCTTTCAAAAACTGCTGTAACCAGAAGGTGGAAGAAGATAATGTGTCAGGGATGCTGCTTTTTGAACACGGGTGAGAGACGGATGTGTGCTCCCTGTGTCTTGAATGCCATGCTAATATCATAGAAACCAGGTTCTGTCTGGAAGCCTTACCCATGTAGTGATAAACTTGAGCAGTTTGGATGCCAATAGCCAAGAGTAGAAAGCCTTTATATATCAATAGAGGGCAACCAGCAAGGGTTCCTTTGGACTGAAAAGCTTGAGGGATAAAGCAGATCATTAACGGAAAGCCTTGTCCTGTTGCTGCTGAAGGTTAATATCTTATCAAGGAGGTAGGGTGTAGCCCTTACATAAACAGGGTAGCTAGTATTGTGAGATGAGTTGTATTCTTTAGTCGTCTTGTTATTTTATCCAATATTTTTATTTTATCCACAGAAAATGTGCTTACATCTAAAGGTGCTGTAAATAGATATTACTGCCCTAGCTTACAGTTTATTTTCCCCTCCTTTTTCCATTGCCCAGAATGTTAAGGGACAAATGCAGTAGCATCTTGCCTGTTTGCGTGAAGGACAGAGATCCAATGCCAGGTTTTGTGTGTGAACTAGTGAAAGAAACAGTAAATGATAGAATATACTTGTTTTGCACAAACAGGGAATGATAGTAGGGGAGGCAGGGGAAGTGGGACAAATTGTGACTTCTATTTTAAAAAATAATAGTTTCTGAGAGAATTTCTTATAGCCCTTGCATAGTATTTCCTGAGAAGTGGGTGGAAACCTTCTGCGCTTGTTTTTTTAACACATTTGTGACGTAGTATCCTTCTCTTTTATTCTGCACTATTTGGATAATGCACTTAATCAGGGAATGCCAAAACATTTAAAGACCAAGGGTGTAGTTTCATGAGCATTTCTTTCCATGTCAGCACTGGCGTGAGCTGCCCTGACCTTAGCTTCTTATTCCTGCCTTGCCCCTCAGTTGCACTAGTATAAGTAGTTAATGTTCCAGGTGGCGATGCAGCAAAGCAGATTGTGGAATTTACCATCAGAAAAATATTATTTTTAACCTGGATCGATTCCCTGACCGGCCTCACTGCTCAGCTGCACAAACAGTTGTGCCAGCACAGCTGAGGTATGAGGACTGCTTAAACTGGTACTGCAGTGGAAAAAGTGTTGTGAAACTATAGCCTCTGGCTTAATCTGTGTATTCAAGGTGTTTTGCTGGTACAGTTATACTCTGCTGGCAAAATATTCCTCTCACAGATGCAGCTTTCATCAGTACAATTTATTTTGATTGTGGAATGGAGAAAAGGATAATTGTGGAGTTTGCTGTGATAATTCTGTGTTGTCAAAATATATACAACATATGTCTGTCAATTCTTCATAAAAATTATTATTCTTTACATAAAAAACTGATCTGCACAACTATGGATCATTAGAAAATGGAAGAACTATAAAATCAAGGCAGTCTCTATGCTGTCTACTTGGAATATGTGTAACATCGAGATAGTTGCTTTCATCTTTAGCCGCATCAGTATTCTTACAGATGATGAAATATTAATAGCAATTTTTATTTTTGAAGGTGAGGACAACAGGAATTCTTACAAAAAATGAAATTTACAATTCTTGAGTAGATAGAATAAGAAGTTAAAAGTTCTGAAGAAGAGGTTTAAGATTTCAGGAGATAATATGGGATTTGTGAAGAATTCCTTTTTTTGTCACTACCCACTTAGGAAGGTGGTTATGTAGCTGTGGGTCCACTTGGGAAAGAAAGTATCAAAACCTTTTGATTCTTTGTCCAGAAACTTGGGCTTTCCTATTACTCGTCAAATTTCCTGCACCCAAACAAGTAGATTCTTTAATTTCTTTTCTGGTGTCGTTCTTCTGTTGTTTTAGGTGGCAGTTTACTCAATTTCTCAGCCTCATACTATAAATGGAGGGGAAAGGGCAAATATTATCCTTTAGTTAAAATAGTTAAAATTTTTTTATGATTTGCTTTTAAAATTTTTAATTCTGTGTATTGCTACCCTAGATGTACAGTGAAGAATAATTTAAAGCTGTTGTTACTTTTGTTTGTGATCAGGTGCCATTCATTCAGCTAAGATGGGCTTCCTTCAGTCATATTTGACTAATAGTGCATTTAGAGGATTTTTTAAAAATGCTACAGTATTTCATATTTTTTAGTATCTTTAAGTTGATAAATATCTAAGCTCACATGGCTATAAACCAGTTTCATTGATTTCATGTGGTAGTTAGTGTTTGGAATGCCTTTTGCCCAATTTCAACTTCCAAGTACCAGTCTGGGATGGGCTTTGTAATGCAGGGACAGTGAGAAATCTTATGTTTTGAAACAAACTAGTATCCTAAATGCTTTTATCAAATGTCGCTTATAATCATGTAGTGTTAATGCTGGACAATTACAAATTGATTGAGAAATGTAAAGTAGTGCTGCAGTGCATATTCCTTTAAGACTTCACTATCCCTATGGCAACAACTGGAAAGAGCTTTTTCTAATTATGCAAAGTTTAAGGTTTCATTAAAATGGAGGGGGGGGGAGCAGCTCCTAAACTTCTACATTTTGTGGCTTGGAAAGGAAACACAAATCTGTTCTTTGTAGACAGTTTTTTGCTGACTCTTCGTAGCTTTCCTAAGCACCGAAGAGAAATTTTAATATGTGGGTAGGGAATTTTCTTTTCATAATATTAAGTTATTTTAAGAACTGTCTTTGTATTTATGGTATAAATTGAGATGCAAGGAATACTTTTTTTAAAAGGCAAGTTACATTCATTGTTGCAGAGTTCCAGTAGTTTATTGTTAGATTAGTTTTTACAAGGAAACATTTTAGTGGATAGGATATATTTTATTCTACTATTATACATACTAATTTTATTATTAATCCAGGCCTGGGAGCATTTTGTAATTCTTCATTCTAAATTCATATAAAATGACAGTATTCGTGATAGATTTTGTTGTTCTAGAGTATGCTGGTTTGTTTTGTTCCTGAAAGATACGGGCCTGTAGCTTGCCTCTCAGGTTGGTGGCGGTGGTGGTATTGGCATTTAGTTTTCATTTGGCTGGAGTAATCAGTCCTGTTGGGACTCACTGATGGGAAAAATGGATTGAGTTTACTGTAACTGAAACAATGAAGCAAGTGTAACTATTTCAGAATATGTTTTAACATTGTGAAATGGAATGCTGTAGGTTTATTAGTTTTATTTATGATAACCTGTGTTGCATTATAGCAAATTGAATGGATTCTGTGGAAGACTTGCCTTATGTTCTGCTTGGATGCTGTCTGTTGCCAGTGTCACTAAGCCTCTCTTACAGGGATTAAAATTAGTAATCTATTTTAAACCTGTGTGGTTTTTATTTGTGTAAAAGGTCACAGTATGTTCAAAATTCATGCTCCAATGTCTTGAAAATTTGTCCAGATGTGCTTTAGTTACTTGTTATTACACACCGATCAGCCAAGCTGCTATATCTATCCCCCGTGGTTCCCAGTGAAATGGTTAAGATGTCTTGGTCAGTGTCATTAATACTACCGTGTAATAATAGGAGGGGTGAGGCCTCATCATCTGCAGGCTGGGCCAGGTTTAAGGGATGCCTGGAATTCTGTGCTGTTTGATTCCCTCAGTGCCTCAACTACTAGAACTGCTCCTTTTTAAAAAACATGTATAGGGGTACCCTGACAGTGTCAGAATGAGGATGTGACATTTCCAATGGCAGATTACTGACTTCTTCACAGCTTAAATATAGTTTTAAGGGTAAGGTAGAAAGACATTTAACTCAAAGGAAGGTATAGTCTTTCAATATTATTTCATAGACTGTTGTGTTTGCTTTTGTTCTGAGGACTTCTCATGTAACGACCAAAAGCGATTGTGTATCTGTCTGTCTCAAGGCTAATCAGTAGGCCTTCTGGAAGAATTGTAGGATAAGAGGAAGCCACAGCATTTCAAAATATTTTTAATAATTATTTTTTCCACATAAAGCATTAACTATACCACTTCATTTAAAATAACTAACCGTTCATTTGCAATATGGTGGTAATTTTTATATCATGGAAAGTGTAGCAGTTTCCATTCCTTATTGGAAAGAAGCTGCTTTTCAAGGCAGTGAGGGGAAAAAGTTTTAAAGTCTGTGTGAAACTGTTTGGGGTTGGTTTGGGGTTGGTTTTTGGGGTGGGGGTGTGTGTCTGGTTTTAGTTTGTTTATTGTTGTTTTGTTTTTGTGGTTTTTTTAGCTTCATAATGACTGGTGCCAGTAACGACTCTCAGTAGCCCTTTTTGTTATCTATGTATATGCTCTTTCACTTACAAGGTTTACTGTTCTCTTAGTCAATAGATGCCCATCCTGCATTTATCCACCAAGGCAGATCAAGAATCTGCCAGCTGCTGTGACATGGAGAGATGTGGGGGCTTGACAATTTTTTCTGAACTTCAGTATGATATTGAAAAAGGTTTTCCATTGCCATCTTTTTCACTGGCATGTAAAACTTTCCTACTGTGAAAATATTGTTAGCAGTAGCTTTGACTTTTGTCATTAAGAAGTTTGGCGTTTTAAAATTTGAATTTCAAATATTTAAATGGGTTCTTTGTGATGTCTGGGATAAAGAAATTAGTTTTACTCAAATGGAGCTAAATTCTACTGAAATGTGTGAACACCTAGTTAGTGGAGGGGGATCTAAAAGTCTCTGGAAAAAGTTTGGGCTCACATAAGCCACTGATAAAGGATCTGCATAGAGTCCAACAGTAGCAGATAAATACTTGGCACAGAGGTTTGAATTTAATTTGGGCTCAGCGTCACAAAATGCGTCGAGGCTTATAATTTTTCCTATAGCTTTCCTCATAGCATGTTCAGACCCAGAACTTCCATTTTTCTCTGCATGATTTTCCCCACTTCAGTTTCTTAAGGAGGCAGCTGTCAAACTGAGTGGTTTTTTTCCAGGTTCTGCAGGTTGTGTGTTTGTTCACAGAATAATCAGAAGTACATTTAAATGTTGAAAGTATTACACATGTGTAAGTAGAGAAAAAGTATTTCTATAATAATTACTATATTACTTTTGATACCTATTTTTACTTCATTTAGAATACAATTGCTGATGCAGAAGCACTGTAAAAGCTTCAAGTTAATTAACTTTGCTTTAAAAAAGCGTGTTTCAAACAGCAGCTGTGAAGTTTCAAAGTGGGTTTCAAAGTACTTCCCGATGTGTCAGTCTTCTCAAAGAGTAAGCAAAAGGGCTTTTCAGACTGAACGTAAGAAAGAGCATAGCCAGCATGTCATAGGATGTGATTATTCCTTCTCTTCAGCACTTGTGAGGATGTATCTGACAGACTGCCTTGAGCTGCCGTTGCAAGAAATGCTGACAAACCAGAGCAAGTTCAGCTGAGGGCAACTAGGATGGTTAGTGATATATGTGGAGAGGCTGCGGAAACTCAGTGTCTTTAATGTGGGGGGAGAGAGCTAAAGGTGGACTGATGTATAGTCAGGGATGCTGTTGGCTGTGGTTTGAGACAGAGCAGTCTTAGATTATATAATTCCAGTCTGTTTGAGGCTGCATAAATTTAGACTAGTGTTTCCTACAATATGTTTTTACATGTTTCTTAGAAATGTTTTGGGGTTATTTTTGGTTTTTTAGGCAGTCACTGCACTTACACACCTATTCTCCTTGTAGAATTGGTTTAATATGCAATCTCACAGGGAGATAATAGGAGTGGAATATACAAACAGTGCAGTCATACCGCTGATTCAATGCTGGCTGCTAAAGTGATATAATACATGGCTCATAAATCACTACTCAAATTCAGCTTTTGGTCTAGCCATGCTTACAGAGTCTGTAATTCAGATTCTTTATTACAGTTCTTGGAAAGCGGGTGTAATTTATGTCAGTGTTTTTCATTGTTCTTCTCAGTTTAGCAGTGAAATCTTTGATTTCAGAATAATGCAATTCCAGACTTTTTGCATGGTAGGATCTTCCAGTGTGCCTTGGTGTCTACTGTATGTGATACGGATGAATGTATCCAAAACTGTTTGAACTTATGCTGTTAGAACTCATTGCTGCTGAAGCATAAATAATATGCTTCACAAAGAAACATAAAAAGAAAAGAAAGAAAGAAGGGTCTTGTCTTGTGATAGGTTGATCAGTTGAATTTGACCTGGAGGAAAGGTCAACAAATATGGTCAGAGCAAGACAGATGGCAGATCTGCGATATCTGGGAGCAGAGTGGAGGAAGAAGGAAAGACACGTTCTATTACTGAAGCTTTCGGTCTTCTCAGCTTTCCCATGTAGCTTCACCCTGTATCTCTAAGCACTTTACTAATAAAGGAGCATGCAAAGGTTGACTATTATTGCCAAACAATTAACTTGTAGCGCAGATCTCACATCTCATAGGCAAAGATTCACTCGACAATCTTACCCTCACAGCAATAGTGAACTTGTTGAGTATTCCTCATAAGCAGTCTGGTAATTGAAGCTACAAAACCCCAAATCAACTCAGTATGGTTCTGTCCTTTCCTGGCCAAGGTAGCTTGCGCTCTGGACTTGTGCTACAGGAGGTGTCTGACAGATCTAATGATGTTAATGCTAGGGTTTCATTATTTACATCCACAACAATGAATGCCCTTTGTACTTAGTTTGAAAAGGTTCCTAGAGATTTCAGGCATATACATTCAGAGGATTTTTTTCCTACTCCTTATCCAAAAGCAAAGTAGGCTGGATTCTCAGTTCTGAAACTACTTTGCAGAGTTGAAAATAAGAAAACTCTTAGGTGGCTGACTAGCCAGGTTTCATTTGTATAGAACCCAGTAGATTTTAGCTAAAATGTTTTTAACTGGGGGAGGAAAGAGAGAATTAATGAAAGGCCTTAAATAATTTGTTTTGGTAAAACTTGAGATGACTGGTTTGCATCAGTATATTTGAATAAATGTTGTTACTTAACAAAGAAGCGGAAAGTTAGGAATCTTCAAGAAAAGTGCAATGAATCTTACTTGTAGAGTCCTTAATCTGAGCAGAGTTCTCTTTTTAGCAACTTTTTTTTTTTCATTTTCCATGCATAACATTTTTGCCGTAATTCTTTTAGTTTGGCAGTATGAATTATGAAAAAAGTCCTGCTTGTGACAGAGGGTCAGTATCATTACCATGCTGGACTGATGATTTAAGTTAGTTGATTAAATTATTTTAGTTGATATGATTGGAACGATTTGTTCTTGAAATATCAATATATGAAATAAGTCACTTTTTGCATACAGAGCAGGGAAATGAGAGCACTTCTGAAAGGAGTATGTGGAAAGTAAAGGGAATACTTGGAGTTACTCTTAAACTTCTTGGATTCCTTGTGGCTTTTTGTGACACATGCATTCACTTCTTGGTGAATGCCAGAGAAAGTGTAATTTGATCATTGAGCCACGTTTGGTAAATACTAGTTTTGTGGGGACAGCCTGTTCTGTCCATAGGGGAAAAGCTCACTGCCAAAATCTAAAAGCTTTCTCTTTTATTTGGTTCTCTATTCTTTTGCTCTAGACTTCTGAAATACAGATACGTGTTACTTGTGACACGAACAGCATCTGCATTTGTTTTAGTTGTTATAGTGTTTGGCCAATAAGTTTTCAAATTCAACTTTCATTGAAATCTGGCTAAATAGTTACTTTGAGAAAATATTTTGATAAATGTTTTTGCAAAACTTTCTCTAACATATGATCAGCAAAACATTAAAATCTGATGTGATGCCTGTAGCCTGCTGCTTCTTAGCAACTGTTTGAGTACTTTCTCAAGTCTGGTATATATGAAATAGAACTATTTGTGTTCTGTTGTTTGATGCTTGCTTTAACAGCCCAAAACTACTGCCAGTTTCTCTGTAAATGGTATATTTTAAAAATTATTAGCTGGTCTTCCACACATAATTTATACTGCGGGTAAGGTTGAAAACACTAGCTGAAAGCTCTTTAAGTGTTAAATTTGTGTTCCTTCCATTTGGATTGTAAATGAGAATAAAGTACCTGTCTTGCTAGACATACTTATAAAAAACATTCCAAAAGCTTATTTCTTTGGCACTAAATAGTACTTTTTTTCCTCCAGGGAAGAACATCAGGGAAGAAGCCTAGCATTAGTATTCTGTGAAATAGTTTTTCATCTTCAGATAGTATTTCTGAGAGTGATTTTAGCTGGCACAACTTCTACCAGCATCTGTTGCTCCAGTTGGCACAGGCATTTGATTGGCAGAGTGATGAACAAGGCTGAGAAACTGATTTAGGTTAAAATTAACGTACCCCCCCCAAAAATGGGATTACTAAATAGACTAAGATCTATCTTGAATAAGTAATCTGATTTTTTTTGATGCAAGTGCTTGCTCAAGGGAGAAAGGGAAAGTGCCAGCCTGGGTACTGATGGAAAGAAAAGCAGGATCCTTACCCTAGAGAGGACCCAGATCTTGTACTGTTCTGAATGCCTCTTGTCCTAAACATCATGCCATGCCTGGTAAAAGCCTACTTAAATTACACATATTAATGATTTTTATATTAGTGTTTCATAAGCAAACTTCGACATACCGCATAACATTTGAGTGATGGTTCCACGGTGTAATTTGTTGACCGGTTAATTAATGATACTGAGTTATGAATACAAGTCAAGTGACTTACGCTTTGCTTACATCCGCATTGAAATGTGAGTAAAAGGATTTGGTTTGTGGTTATGAAGGCTTAAACTGTGAATGTGAATTCAGTAGCTTGGAAACAAAAAACTTGTGTGGTGAGGAGTATACGTGACTACTACGAGGAAGTTGTATGGTGATACGACTATATGTGACAACTAGGAGGAAGGAAAACAGCTTGTTCTTCCTCTACTAGTGCAGTGCACTAACCATCCGAACGCAGCTGTGGGTTGGTGATGATCCATTTTGATGCTTTGAGCAATGACTTTCATGTAAATGGGGTCACAAATTCCGCCACCAGAGCTTCAGACTACACTTGTATGTGGTGTATAACACATATTTTTACATAGAGGGCACTGTTCATCCTGTATAGGAAAGAACACTGGTGGTGATGCACGCATGATGAATTTGGTTCGCTCTTAAATGGCAGTTTGTGACTTGTAATAGCTTACAGACTTGCTCAAAATGCTGTCATTTAAGCTTTCGTTGTTATCTTTTTGCTTTACTCTGAGCAGATAAGACCTTTAAAGACAGTAGTACTGCTCAGAAGTTTTTCACTTCCAACACTTTCTTTTGAGTGGTGTTTTGTATAAACCAGGCATTCTTGAAGTAGTCTGTGAATCACAGAGAAATGCTACGTGAATGTGCTTCAGCAAGCTGAATGGGGGGATTGTGCACATTTGTATACCAGTGCTGACAGTTTCTGGGTGTATGACTGCCACCGATAGGAGAGCCTTTGCTGTAAATTTTTGCAAAATGTTAACGTTCTTCTCTAAGTGCCTGCTTAGTATATGGGGAATCAGAGATTTTGATCCTGTGACCTGGAAAAACTCTTGTTGTTTCACAGTTAGAATTGCTGCTATGTTTTAAAAGGAGATCGGCAAAGAGACTGTGTTGATACGACTGTTTGGAAGATATCATAGTTCAGAACAGTGGTGTTTTGCCTAGGGAAATACAAAAGAGAGATGGTGAATGAGCTGAAGTATGATAAGAAGAGAGAAATTGTCTCTTTGGTTGCGTTCCAAAGCGTTAAAATCAGAGCGGGCAATTCTATTTTTGGCATTACTGTGGAGTTATTGCATGATGTTAGGCAGGACTTCAGTGATGTGTGTGTGAACACACATCATATGGCTTAATTGTGATGTTACTGATTTTTTTTCTTAACTTCCCAGTGCTTGCCCTTTTTTTTTTTTTTTTT
>VXAK01026016.1:29758-113869 GCA_013399435.1 Arenaria interpres
TTTTTTTTCTGGAAAAGTAATGTTATTTTATATGGATGTGTATTTAAAGTATTTACTGAGTTAAGTTCAGCATTCGTATAGTCTGCTCTGCAATAGATGTATCAACTGTTGAACACTACACACCAGTTTAAGATACAAATGAAGAATAATTAATTAAAAGTGAGATACCTTTAAAGAAGGTACTGTTTCTGGAGTTTGCCTGTCATGATATGACTGAACCACCCTTGAATTTGTAAGGAATACAGAGTATCACAATTAGATTTAATTGTCTTCGGTACATTCACATGTTTTTGAGGCCTTTCATTTGGTTATTGTGTTGGTCTGACTTTGTAGAATATGATGAGCAGTACATAACATGGCTGTGAGGGCAAAGACCCAGCAGGAATATCCTTCATAGCAATTTTATTGTTCATAGTAGCCTTATTGTAGCAAGAAATGAGAGTTTTAAGACTACTTTTATTGTTACTATTCTAATATGCCTATTCTCAGAAGTTCATTTTTAAAATTTGGTAATGAGAATTCCACAATTTAGAGACCTCTCTTGGTTGCCCTGTGGAATGTTGTTGCATCTCACTGGCTGAGTTAGAAACTTTCTAAAGTTAAGTTTCCCTCCTAATGGTATGACTTGAGGAGATTTCAGGAGTGTGCTGTGACAACTGCGTTCAAAAGCATAAGTGTTGCCCGTGCAGCAGTAGTAACAACGCTTAGAGCAATGGAGTAAATGCAGGATGGAGATCTCTCTGACTCGTTGACTCTATTCTGGGAACGTTACAAAGAAAACAAGATTCTTGTAAGTCTTAGAGCAGAGGTGGTAGTTCCCTCCAAATCAGTTTTCCAGACCTAGTATTTTTTTATGGCAAGAGTTAGCTTTATATCCTTTATATTCCCTTATATCCTTGTTAGTTACCCTTACATTTCCTCCTCAGTACAAGGATTGAACTGTTAGCTGTTAGACAACCACTTGTTACTCTTACTGTTAACTCATATGGGGCTGTACTAGTGTCTCCTGAAATTGTTTCATCTCCTTGCCTAAACCACAGGTAAAATTACTTACTTACCTGGTTTAAGGAGATTCAAGAGACATAAAGGGAAGGAGGGGGGCAGAGAAATTAATGACTGTACTTGCCAAAGTTGAACATCTTCCAAAGAAGAGCATGTAAGTTTTGATTTCAATTTTAAAGAACTGGAGACAGTGTGAAAAGTGCAACTCGTCCTGAACTTGAAAAGTGTGTTCACCTTTGTTTCTTTCTGTAGTCATACAAACATTTGAGATTTAACAGCAAAAAAACCCCAACAACTATCCCCCCTCCCCCCCCAAAAAAAAGAAAACCAAACAAACAAACAAAAAAACCCAAACAACCCCAAAGAACCAACAAAGAAATCAGAACAGTGAGATGTGGAAGAAAGGGAATATATCATAGCCTGTATTTTGGAGGTCAATGAAAATACATTTTAGATACTGCAGCTTGGCTTTTCTCCCTCCTTCCCTTCCCCTCAGCCCCATGCTGGCTTGGTCACTTTCTTTAAGATGAGACCAGGTTTTGTTGGTGTAGGATTTTCAGGTCTTTGCTTCCTTTATCTTTGTTTCCTGACAGCGGACACCACTGTCTTGCTGTGCCCTGTTGCAGTGGCCAGTTTGTATCAAAGTGAGTCACTGTCTAGACTGGGGTTGCACAACTAAGGAAATAGAAATTTAAGTTAAAAAGCAAAAAACGGAGACTGAATTAATGAAATCAGGGAAATAGAAAACCTTCCTCTTAAAACCAGGAAACAGCCTGTACATTGTGTGTGCCTGAAAGAAATATAAATGGCTTTTTTTTTTCTCCCCATAAATTAATGTTTTCAGTCAAAGCAGCAAGAAAGCATCATCTTAATTTTTAAAAATATTTGGGGTGAGCTTTTTTGTTTCAGAAAATCTCATTGTTGTTACACTAGGTGTGCTATAACAATTTCTTAGGCCAAAATTATAAGCAAGCCATTTCTTTCCTGTAAGGAAAAATGTAATGCATCGATTAGAAAAAAAGGACTTAGCATATAATGTGGATAAGAAAACAGTTGACATACCTTGCTACTACTAGGATTTTTGTGAATATGGTTTTCTAATGTAACTGTCTGCATGCAGCTTGCTGTACAGCCTGACTTCAGCAACGTCATCTAATTGTAGGGGAAAAAAAATCTGAAAGCATTACTTAATGCATTGGATTTTGATGTAGTTAAAAGAATTGCAGTTGTCCTTGGTTTGGACGTCACTGATATAGATTCATAGAATGGTTTAGGTCTGAAGGGGCCTTTAAAGATGATCTGGTTCAACCCCCTGCTGTGGGCAGGGACATCTTTCCCAGGATCGGGTTGCTCAAAACCCCATCCAATATGTACATGTCCAGTGAGAGGCATCCACAAGTTCTCTGTGCAGCCTGTTCCAGGGTCTCAGCAGCCTCATCGTAAAGAATTTCTTCCTTGTGTCCAATATAAACGTACACTCTTCTAGTTAAAAACCATTACCCCTTCAGAGTTGTTTGTCTGTAGGTATGGACAACTATGGAGACACTTTGATTCCAGAATGCTGTCCATAAAATGCTATCATGTCCCTTGATTTCTGATTGGTTTCATTTCTGGCTTACAGTTGTGGGATAAGAGAAGTTGTTAGCATTTTTAGGGGTACTTGCATTTCATACTGATACTAAAGCAGAAGTCTTTCAAATACCAATCTAGTCATAAGCAAAACCACTGTAAGATTGGCTTACATAATGGAAGCTTTGAGATCTGTAACGCTGTTGCTGACTTGTGCGCTGAACTGCTGAAGTTCGGATAATTTGCCTGGGTGTGGAGGCTTTCCAGGGCTTCCTGCTGTGAGCTGAATAACCCAAAATACGTATCAGAAATGGAACTACCGGGCAAGCAGCTAAAACGTGGCACAACAGGGCTTGTCTTGCTTATGAATTTTGAAGCAATATGGTAATACTGTCAGTGGGAACATATTAAAAGGGCACAAAGTTCACTCTTAAACTTTCCACTGTTGTGGAAATATGACAATGGGATAATTTTACATCCAGCAATTGTAGGTCACTATAAATGAGAGCAAAAGCATTATATTTCATGCATGTAACTTAGCACTCCTTCAGCCTTTCACGCTCTTTCCTCTCTGAATTGGCAATATAGAAAAAAACAGTAATGTACTCTCAGGTATGAAATTGTGAAGATTTTTTTCCAAAACTTTTTCATAGGTAAATCTGACAGTTATTTCAGTTTTAAAACAGTTGGGTTTGAAAATGCCGCTCTGAAACAGCCTTCCTGCTGAGAAGGGTGTAGTAACAGTGCTTTTATTTAGTTGTGAATTTAGTAGTTCACAAGAAGCGATGACACTTCTTGCCTGTTCTATTTAGAATGACAACTAAGATACACAAGGCAACAGCAAGCTGTGCATAATTTTTGTGAGAAACTTGGTAGCAATCCTGTAGTAAAAGCTGATCTCTCCAATGGTTGTATGTTAAGGCATAAATATATTGTTTCATAGAATCTGTTGGCTCCTCAGTATGAAACCCAGTAATTGTTCTTTACCTAAGTACTTCAATATGGTTTTTATTATCTTTCTGCTTTTTAAAATCCCCTTTCAAAGTGTTTCCATCTAAACTTATTTCTCTGATAAGTAATATTTCTGTCTTCTAACAATAAATTGTTTATGTATAATTTTGAAGAGAGCTTTACATTGAGGAAGCCTGAGATATTCCTGGTCATGTCATCTTTTTAGAGCAAAAAGCATCATTCTCTTCCTATGTGCTGCCACCTATACGGTGATGTCCCAGATGGCTCTTCAGGTAGTAATCAAGTGCATCAGTCTCTGCTGAAAGGTTTGATATCTAGTTCGTGTGCTCTCTTGTTTTCCTTTTAAGCTGGGAAATAACAATCAAAACGTACTGTGAAGTATCTAGGGTTATGGCTTCCTAGAAATTGTGATTCTTGTTTCATCAGCTGTTTCATTTAGCTGAAGATTTTTAAATGAAATCTGGACTTAGCAAGAGTAAGCTGAATCTTACCTGGATTCAGTGAAACTACCATGGGACTAGTGACTCCTGAGTTCGGATTGACAGCTCTGAAGCAGCCAGTCATGCTGGACTGTGGTTTTCAGTGGTGGAGCCAGAAGTCTGAAAGCTCTGCAGCTCTACATCTAATTGGAGTGTGGTTTCATGCTATTGAGAGAGTTTTTGGAGCCAAGAGGTTTCGAGATGGGCTTCTGTGTACTTAGGCTACAGGGTAGTCCCCTTTGGCCCAGAGTCAGCTATTGTCGAGGTTCCCGAAGCTATTGAATGAACTTGTCATTCATGTCCATTTTATTACTGCTGTTGGCAGTAGCTTACTGGCAAGCCCCTGAAGATCTACAACTTTTTAGGGGGCAACTTGTTCAAGGAAGACTTTGATCTGCTTTGGACTGAAGTCAGATACAAAAACTGGAACTTTACAAACTGCTTTGGAGCCAGCTCTTTTCAGAATTGTTCTCTGTATAGAGTAGTGATTAAAATTCAGGAAAGCAAGGGGGATAGAAATAAACAAACCCTTTCAGGTGGTTATTACACTATTTGCTGCTGTAGGCATAACCAGCGTGTACAACAGGCTTTGTGTCACAAGCTTTACACTTTTCTGAGGTACTAAGGACTTTGTGGACTATGACTCTTCTTTCTGTTGCAGCTTTTATCAAGGTATATATTGGAAAACATTCTAAACTTTCACAGTTTAGGATGGAGAAGGAAGATCATAGGTGGGAGCGAGGGGTAGGAATAAGTGATTAAAGTTCCAGTATGCAATCTTGTGGTGTGTAATAGGCCTGGTGATGCTTACAGGTACTATATTTGGAACTGTCATTACAGTTCAGAAGAGATCCTGGGTTCGTGACAGTTACTTGAAACTATTGGCTCAATGTTCAGCAGCGGCAAGAAAAGCCTGCAGTGGTGTTGGGCATCATCAGAAAGGTACTGAGGACATGAGAAATGGTGTCCTTTTGCTCCTGTGTAAAGCCCTACTTAGCCACCCTCTTGAACACCGGGTGCTCCAGTCCCCATATTTCAGGGAGGATATATTGGTATTACAGAAGTTAGTGAGAAGATTATTATTTTTTTTTCATTTTTATTTTACATCAAGATGACAGCTCTTGCCTTTCAGAGATGAACTTAAAAGACAGGCAACAGTTTGGAGAGACGAAGGTTATAAGAGGATTTATGAGTGAAGCTTACAAACTCATGTAGGTGATGAGTGCAGAACTGTTACTCACCAAATCCTGCAACCTTACAACTATGTAGTACTCGAAGTTTACAGGACAACTGATCAGAAAGAGTCTGAGGAAGCCTTTTCGTTTGTTTTTTTATTATTGTTGTTACTTTGAAATGCACAGCAAAGTAAACTTTTGGAATCCTTTGCCATGTGGTATTAGTGCAGGTAGATGATTTCAGCAGGTTGCAAAAAGGAATTTGAATACATTGTCAACAGGTCTGTGAGTAGAAAAGGATCTGTGCTTTAATTTCCTTAATCACACAGTTGTACATACTGAGAGAATGAGAGGAATGTACTACAGAAAGGCTCGGGTTTACATGTTCTTCATGAGCATTGCTTTTTGTTGCCTCTGTTGCAGAAAATACTGAGCTAAAATGAGCATTCAGCTGACTCTGGGATATTTCTTATATTCTTATATTAGTGCACAGCTGAATCAGAGAATCTGTAAGAGATTATAGCATCTAGTTAGATTTGAACGGGTTGTTTGAAGTTATCACTTTTTAGAAAATCATAATTTTAGAAAGGCTTTGAATTTTCTTCTGTTTGTCAGTCATCAATCAAAACCAGGAAAATCTAGTCAAGTGAGTTGAAAAGAAGAGAAAAATAACAAGCTTAATTAAGCAAATACTGTTTCAGTGTAGATTATGTCATTGCTTTTACAACTACTTTTAATAAATGCTGGCTTTCTTATTGTGACCTTTTCATTTTAACTTGGCGAGGTTAATTTGGTTCGAGGGGGCTAGTATGTTCTTCTTAACCAGAAGACTAACTTGGGCGCAAAGCTTTTAGCAGTTTTGGAAGAAGTGTGTGGACAGGAGAGCACATGAGAAGTATTGCTCTTAAATGGTTGGGTGTGCCCTTGAGAATAAGCCTATGAAGAATTCAGAATGCCTTTTCAGCTATCTTAGAGATGCTGTTCTTTCCTCACCTCTACTTCATCTCCAGTAAAAATTAATTTAAGCCCTTTTTATGAATTTCAAAGCTTTCAGATCCAGATTTCTGTTGTTAACATGCTGTGCAGAGAATACAAGTCAGATTTCAAACTGTCAACTATAACAATAGCTTGAGGCGAACTTGACAGCTGTTGTGATAGGTTTTTCTCTAATGAAACTACTCCCAAGGAATTATTTTCAGCGATCTGAGAAACCTCATTTTTAAGGTGCTCAAGTATGAGGTTTGCTAACATACGGCTGAGCTGTGAAAAAGTCAGCTATGCTTTGGTAGAATTCACAGAATGGCCTGCAGTAAAGAAAAGTGGCCTTGCTTTTAATTGTCTAAGGGGGAGAACTCCAAACCCAATAATTCATGGGGGATGGGAGGAAAGGGGAATGGGGAAGAACAACAACAAAAAACCCCTTAGTTTATTTGCACAATGTGAAACCCCCAACTAACTAATTTTCCTTGAAAAAGAAATTGTGGAAGTGCATATAAGTTTCCAAGGAAATACCTGGCAGATTAAACTTTTTTAAATGTTTTATATATGTGCGCTTTTGCTGTAGGACCAGTTATAGTGCATTGTTATTCAGACCAGAAGTTAGAAAGACATTATGAAGTGTGTTAAAAAAGAATTTATTTCTGGAAATGAATATTTATAATGAACTTGGATGAAGAGAAAATACCAACTCCTGCTTTAAGGTATGAATTGCTTCCATTTATGGTCACTTAACATTTCTGTAGGAACGGGTTATTTCTTTGAACTGTTGCAGAGTTTATCATCATCTTCTGATCACTCATTGTTAATTATTTGATAGAAGTCTCTTGGTCTAATCCAATAGTGTGTTTGGGGAAGAACTCCTAGCCATATTTATTCATAATTCTGATTATTTATTTTTAATTTTTTTCCAGTTTAATGGTCAGGTGATCAAATCAGTTTTATATCCTCTCTTATATTCTTGTTTGGATTCAGAATAGTGTGGAGTAGAGATCTGGCAAATAATTAACTATCACTGTTCAGGAGGTTGAGACTAGAAACTAATTGTGATGATCTGAATTATTTTTTTTTATTTATTTAGGAGATGGATGGTAGTGAGTGGAGGATAACTTGTGGTTTTGGTAAGACAATTACTCTGTTTTAAGTAGAGGTACTGATGAAATGGTTCAAAATAGCTGTGGAAAAGCTGAGTAATGTGTTAGAAAAATTCTGCTAGGAATATTTAATAGTCCTGTTTCCATCATGTAGTTCTCACACTCTTTCTTAAAAATATGCATTTAAAGCATTAGTGGTGTTAGTGTAAGCTTTTATGTTCTATTATTTCACTTCTGAATCTTTTTTGCAGAAAGATATGGGACTCTATGGTAGAATGTTCTTACTTCTATATTTCCTCTCCCATTTCACCTCTCCTATGAGGACAGGCTGATAGTGGGGTTGTTCAGCCTGGAGAAGAGGAGGCTTTGGGGAAACCTTATAGCAGCCTTCTAGTACCTGAAGGGGGACGTACAGAAGAGATGGGAAAGGCACTCTATCAGGGAGTGTAGTGATAGGATGAAGGGTAATGGTTTTAAACTGAAAGAAGGTAGGTTTAGATTAAGTATTAGGAAGTATCTTTACTGTGAGGGTGGTGAGACACTGGAACAGGTTCCCCAGAGAAGTTGTGGATGCCCCATTCCTTGAAGTATTCAAGGCCAGGCTGGATGGGGCTTTGAGCAACCTGGTCTAGTGGGAGGTGTCCCTGCCCATGGCAGGGGGTTGGAACTAGATGATCCTCAATGTCCCTTCCAACACGAACCATTCTGTGACTTGCAGGAATAGGTGAGGAAGGAAAGGAAGGACTAATTGGTGTGGAAATCACTATGTAAGAGGTTGGAGAAGCAGGTTGGTTGCGAGGAGAATATGGCATTTATAGTCTAATTTTTAAATTTTTTAGAACTTTTTTTCTCCAAGCAATAGAGATACAAAAATATACCCCTAACCTAATTCTAAGGGAGTGTGTCGACATACAGCAAGTAAATGTAAACTGACAATGAACTTGCAATGCTTGGTACTGCCAGAGAAATGAGATCCTGCTTAGGAGGGGTGTTTTCTGGGTAGAGATTCATAAGCTTGTAATGCGATTACCAGTCTTAAGTATAGACCAGAGACATTGTCGTGTTCTTGAAAGAAATGCTACTAATTTCTGTATCAGCCATACTTTATAATTCAGGCTATTTGGTGTAAGGAAACCCTTGATGGAAACTTGGAGTGATGTGTCAGAATTGACACCTGACCTAAAAAAAAGGGTCCATAGAATTTTTTTAATATTTGTTGATCTGGTGCTTGGTTAGGTGTTTAGACAAGATGACTTGAAAAAAAGTAGCTAAATATCTAGGGGGACATACTGCTCAAGAAAACATGGAGCAGGGAGGGGAGAAGGCAGTTGTGGGGGTTTTTTGAGCTATCTAGTGGATAGGTGCATAGTTTGGGAGAACTGGGGAATTGCTTAGTCCTGCTGAAGGAACCTGAGAGCAGTGTAGAGGGGTTGAGTGGTTGGGTGTTTTTTGGCTTTGAGGTTTGGGGGTTTTTTTCCAATCATCTTTATAATTGCTTACCTGTTTCTGCTGTCTTTCTGCACCTCTTGAATCCGTCAAAAGAAATGCCAGAAATCCCTTGGCTGCTATCTCAACAGGCACTTTAGCAACCTCTACCGGTCTTGCATTGCAACTTGATGTATCTAATTTGCTGTCGTTACAGCAGTCTTTTATGCACAATGTCTATAATCTGAACCATTAATGCTACAAGGAAACATCGTCTTGTTCCTGTGTTCACAGCACTCTCTTAATAAATATTTGCAGGCAGGTTTCTAAAATAAGCTTATAGATGGATTGCTTTTATAGCGTTTGAGTGTGTGAGTAAAATACAGATCAGATTGGGATCAGATTAAAACTACGGAAAAGCATGAGCAATTGATATATTAGATGTAGATGAGGTATAAAGGCAGATACAAAGGTTTCATTCATTTAATTTTGGGGAAGGTGAAGGGCATGCTCTTCACTGTTTCGGTGTTCTGCGTATTTCTAAAAGCTGTTCTCTTGAACTCACAAAAGCTCTTTCCAGAGTAGTAGCTGACCATAAATTGGACTTCAGTCATTATGAGTCCATTGTAAGTTCAACTGAAATTGCTCAATACAGCAGTTATGCTAATATTTGCATATTAGCATAATATGCAAGTAGAAATATCAGATTACCTTTGATATTTCTTATGGTATGTGAAGTTGCAGTAAGAAACAATTAGTAATGAACAAGAAGTGCACATAACATTCCAGACTGTCAACTTCTTTGTTTAGATTTTGTTAGGTATAATTATTTCATGAAATCAGTTTTGGCAGAATTTGCTCTGAAGAACACTTGCATTGGAAGTGTTTTGTGAAAAGTCAACGTGATGTTAAGCTTAAGGTTTGTATTAAAGAATTCACTGATCAGTTGAACATGTGTTCTGTCAGAAGAAAGATTGTAAAAATCATTTATTTCTTAACTAGCTATTGGTCCAGCATTATAACAGCCTAGTATTTGGCATCTGAATCATTTTCACATTAAGTCGTCTTTGAGTCTTTTAATAAACAGGATAAGCAGTTTATTTTGTGTCTTGTATTCATGATTCTGAGTAGCCTTTGGGAGATGATGCATTTTTTTCTTTCATATCAATAGTTTTCAGAGTAAAGCTTCAACAGGAGCTCCATCATGTTACAATTGCCAGGCCTTTTAAGTTATCTGGGGATCTTGCCAGTAGTCTTTAAAAGAACACAGCTAATTAATTCTTCCAGTTACTTAGTATTTCTGGCCTGGGTATTAGGATCTTTGTTGTGCCTGTCTCTCTTGAACAGTATAAAGTCACACCGAAGAGCTTTTTGAAATAGCTAAAAGCAGTATGTAAAAGGATTAGTAAATGGACATTACTGCAAAAATAACTTTATATTGTACTTCACCCCAGTATTTAAAGTTTTCCTTTGCTTTTAATGGTTTAGGAGAGTTCTTTCTTTCTCTGAGTCACCATTGCTGGATTTTGTTTTTGCTGATAATTAATTTCTTGAATAGATTTTTCAGTTTACTTCTGTAATGCGGTATTGCCCTTATTTTATGCCTGAGTCTCTGAATGAAGCCAAATGTTGCTGTCAGCAGTTTCCCATACCTCCTGTTGGTACCCTTTTCTTCTGTGGTCTATTCGCTGGCAGTCTTGGCTGTTCACTCTTGAACTTGTGCCTCTTATTTTCCACTAGTATATATAACTTTCTAACAATAATCTGGATGTCCTTCTATCATATTTTGAGTTCCATGGCTGCCAACAGTGCTACGTTTCTGTTCCTTAGGCATGCATCTGTCAAACAGCTTTCAGTTCCTAAGCTTTCCTCTGGCAAGATAGATGCTGAGTCCTTTTTATAGTTCTTTGCAACCTCAAGAATTGGGGAAAAAACTTTAATCTGTCTGTACTAGAGGGGCCTCATGAGGCCTCCTCACCTGTCACTTCAGTCTTCCTGAAGTGTTAATTTGAGGTTATTCACATGTATAGCTTGAATTGTTCAAAACAAAATATTTTGATTCTCTGTTTGTCCAATGTTTCAGTTTCTGAGACCTCTTAGGTGTGTCTAAACTTTAGTCTAAAGTATCATTACAGTTGTTTAGGCATATCTGTGCTACTTTTAAATTAGTGATCTTGGGTACTGATAGCAGTTACTGCAGAGCACCTGATGTTGTCTTCAATATTTCTCTCCCCCTTTGAGACAGCACTCTTAGTATATGCAGAGTAGATTTGTGCAGGATTAGTGCAGGTGAGTATCTAATTAAACTGTAATCATACTGTTAGTGTTAAATGTATGCTCACTACTTTTCGTTTACTTGTGTAGAACTCTCACAAAACCCTGTCTTGCCTGCTTTTGTCACAGATCTTAATACTGGTCACCTTGCCTAGTTTTTGGGTTGGTTTGTTGGTTTCTTTTTTAATCCTACAGATCCGAAGGGAAGCAGACTTTCTAGCTCCTGAAGAGTTGGGCTGCTCTGGCTCCATTAGTAAAAAGCACAGAGAGAAGGGAAGCTGGATTTGCATAGGCAGATAAACAGAATGTGTATTCTGGAAAGGAATACCATAACCTGAGATTCCAGTTCCAGCAATCTTGGCTGGACTTGTCATACGTTGAGGTTTTTTAAAGTTGTGGTACTGTTTTCAATAGCAGAATATTGTGGTGTTATCCACGCTAAAAACTGTGGGTAGGATTGTGATCTATGTTTTATCAAAAGATCTCTGAATATTCTAACAAATTTCTGTTCTTGCTTGTGTGTTTAATTATGTATTGTGATTATATCAAAGAAGATGGGATTTAAAGGACTGAAATAATGAGCAGATGTTTACTGGAATATTCGTAGGACTTTCAGTCTTCACCATTTTATTAGTTAATAAGTTGGTTTTTTTCCATGTGTAGTGCACATAGATGGAGTATCCAGAATAATACGTGTTTAGGGTGGTTTTAGTTTTTTCATTCTTTCTTCAGAGCTATTCTTAAATTGTTGGCAGAAAGTTAAACTGGTTGATGTGTTGCTTTTCAGATTATGTTCAGCTCTTACTGGAGGTGTTCTGGTCCAGGCCAATTACCAGCTGACTGGTGATTGTATAAATTCAGACCAAAGAAGACATAGGAGTTGAAAAAGTCTTATATAGAGGGGGTCGCAACTAGTATAGAATGTAGTGGTTCAGTGGTCCTGGAGTAGTGTTACGCCTCTTTTGTCATCCCTTGTGATTAACACTCCCCAATTAACTTGCTATTAGCCCCCTTTTAGTACATAGAAGTACAGAAACAAAAGTTCTCTGCTGCAGGTTGTCCTAGGTCAGTACATGGGGCAATAGTGTGTGTTGAATATGAGGAAAGAAAAAAGAAAAGTGGGTGAAGAAGTGGGGAAGAAAGTGAGTAAATGGATAGAGATGTTTGAATAAGATCTGCTGACTTAAGAGATAAATGAATGTTGGAGTTGACTGGTTTGGTTTTTTTATTAACCATATGGTCACATTTATTTGTATTACTAGTTTGTATGAAGAAGATACTATTCCATTGCATAACACATAGGTGTGTTCTTCCAAACTCAATAGGTATACATTCTTCTTGATAAAAGCCTATGGACATCATAGGGCCAGGATGCATAATTTGTATAAATGCATTGATTGGGTGATTGTGATATAATCTTATTCATAACCCCTCATAATTTCCTTCAAAGGAGAAACAGAACTAGTTGAAGGAACCTGAGTTTTTGTAGGGTTATTTCCTTCTAGTCATAATGTCCAAACATTTCTTAAGTATGTTGGGTGAAAAACAAGTACACAATTGCTAGTAAATCCTGGAACTTAGAAACACTGAATTTCTAGCCACAATATCCTGATAGTAAACAGTAACAGTGATGGTAGAGGTAACACTGTTGGTACACTCTAAAATTGAATGAACATGATCTTCCTATTTTTGATGTGGACTTTTTTGTGTTTAGATAAGTAAAAATGCTATTCTTAAAACCATGGATTTTAATACTTTGATAGATCAAGTATTTTTTTATTCTTAATGTATTTTGTAATGTCAATGTGAAAACTTAACATAGGAGGAAACTGATCAGGAGATGTGCTTATAAAAGGGCAATTTTCAAGGTTACAAGTGTGTGAAGGACAGTAAGTTAGCCAGAGATGTTGCATGGGAAAAGATTGACATAAAATACAGGCTTATATTTCATAATTGGAAGGGGGGTTGTGTGTGTGGTTTGTCTTCCGGGGTTGTTTTTCATTGGGTTTTGTTACATCGAAAGTTCCTGCTTTCAGTGTCTTAAGGCTTTCCTTCCTCTTCCAGAAAATGCTGGGACAGAAGAGATGAGTACTCCCTTTACTAAGGCCTAAAACTGCCTGTTGACAAACAATCCTGACCAGGCAATATACGAATGGCCCAAGGAAGCCAGCAAATTGATATTCAGGTTTTACATGACCTGCGACAGAAGTTTCCTGAGGTACCTGAAGGTGTTGTATCCAGATGCATGTTACAGGTCAGTGTTCCGTTAATGACTGTACGAGTAAACCACGTTGTTTATTTTAAGCATTATGTATGGGTGTCATCTTTTGAAAGCAGATCTTTTTCTGGTTTCCTTTTTGAGTGAGACAAATGTACACAGCGAATTTCTTCCTGTTGCGCAGCAAGCTAAGTGTTAAATTGGCCACTCTTTTCCCATGTCTAATCAGAGGTGGCCCAAGGCAAACCAGCCTGTAAATCAGTGTGTGCATAGAGACTACAGTCTCGCCAGTCAGTATGCTCATGCCTTTTGGTCATCTCAAGGGCCATAACTAACTGTGGCAAAAGGAGGGATGCAAAGCCAACTTGAATCCAGCAGGGACTGTGGCAGCAGGCAGTGCTATAAAAATGCAGCTTTATTTTTATTTTTTAATTACTTTTAGGGTCAGGGCAAGTCCAGAAGCAACTTTGCGACCTGGTCTTCCATCAGGCTTCAAGGTAACTAGTGGGCCCCTGCTGGCACGCAGGTTGGCCCTGCCACTCACAGCTCCCTTGGCCCACAGAGCTGCTGATGGTGGTCTTACATATCTTCTGCAACAGGGAGCCTTGAAGTGTCATGTAGGCACAGCCAAGTTCTCGCAGTCAACCCGAATCAGGCAAGACTCAGTTGTTGTAGCCAAGCACCCACCATGTTAGACCTGAGTGGGTGCAATGCGCTGGTGTGCTTCTGCCCAGTGCTTCCCAGGGCTTTGGCTGCCAGATGGGCTTTTTGTTGTAGCTTTGGAGTCCATGCTGCTGATCTGTGGATTTCTGTTGGGCTGCACGTAAGAAATCTCTTTTGTCTGGTACTGCATTTAGTGCTAAGGCCACAGGCTGCCATATGATCAACTTCTACCTCCACCTATCTGGTTTTTGCACTGCCGATATCAGAAAACTTACATGCCCATATTTTGTATCAAGTTCTGCTCTATAACATTGCATTAATTACTTCAGCAGATAAATTTATATGCCCATCCAAAGCCTGACATAGGGACACCTGAATGCCTAGAGTTAACAAATGCTGATAGACTTACTTAACTATGTTGCTTAAACATGTTTGCTTTGCATTTTCCAGCAATCCCAAAGCATCCATACTGATTGGAATTTTTTCATTATCTAAGGTATTCAGCCTTTGGGTACTCTGGATAATAAGAGTGTTGTCTGACTGTTCATACTGATCATCAGTATACACAACTTGATTGGAAAAAAGATGGGTCATGAGTTCCCAGAAGCTCTAGCTGTCTTTGGGCTGTGGCTAGGACATCTGTGGTTGTGATTCAACATTCTTTATATCATAATTGTTTGTCTTGCTTTCTATATGTATTTTTATTTACAAAATACATATATATGTATATGTAGTCACATACACGTGCATCCAAACACAGTGTTTGTGCTGTTGGGAGTGTACCGATTGTTGGTGACTGTACCAATTTAATGTTCGTATCTTCAGAACTTTGTCATGACTCTCCGTTCATACCAGAGTGAGAAGCTCTGAGAAGTGCAGTTCTTTGAGAGAATTGGTTTTGATTTGCAAGAGGGCAAAATTTTGCTCAGAGCTCATGAGGTTTCAAGCTTTCCCTAACCCTTTCTCACTAATTATTTAGCTGAAGAGGAAACTGAACCAGACTATAAGTTGCTTGTATTTGTTCTCAGGATTGTAGACCACCATTTTTATATTGGTTCTCTGAAGGACTAATCTAATTCTTATAGTACAAGTACAGTTTGGTTCTTCAGACATGAGAACTGCTTGTTGAGCAGGGTCATTGACGGAGTGAATGCATCAGTAATCGCCTTCTGAATTTAATTCTTGATACATTTAAAAGCTAATGCTTGACTCTTGAGAGACTTAGCAGTCTTCGTAACGTTGAATACAGTGGATTATTATTTTTATTAAAAGGAGCCTTATAACTGTGAAGCAACTGTATATCCCATACTTTGGCAGAGATACAGGAGGAGGGTTTAGATTTTGACAGTGGTTTAGGTCAGCTTTTATAAGAAGATTTTTCAAGAATCCTGTAGGGTAATTAATGTTCCACATGTGCAATATTGCTGCACTAGAAAACTGCCTTTCTTGTTATTAACTGAGAGCTGCTACACCTCGCCAACAAAATCCTGTCGTGTTGGTGGTTCTTTGAAATTCCATGAGCTCTGGTTTCTGTGAATCAGTTTGTTTCTAGTTATGACTCCTGAAATAATGGGGGGTTTTGTGGGGTTTTTTTGTTGTTGTTAAAAAAAAAAAAGTTTAACGTGACCTCTTTAAACCAACAAATTTTGTACTTGAACTGATGGTAAAGATTAAAAAGCAGAAATTGAGAATACTTTTGCATGTCTTTGCAATACTGCTGGAACAGTGTCTGAATCCTGAGTTCTGCCTTCTTTCAGTTGAACATAGTGGAAGGAGTATCTAATAAATGCAGTAACTATGGTTTAGGTCAGAGATAAGTACTTTTGGACATTATTGGGTATAAGAAATGGTGCATTTGCCTTGCCCCCACAATACTTGATGTTCAAGCATCATGTGTCATGGTGAAGTTGGTTTTAAATCAGAAAGTATAAGATATCCCAGAAGAGAACCTGAAAGAGTTTAAGCAGTTACACAGTTTGTAATGATAATGACAAGAGGCTTTCGTAACAACCTTCTTCAGGTTGCTGTGATTTATGCAGGAAAACTATGCAGATACTTTGGTCCTCTTCCTTGAATTTTTTTAGTCAAACGCTTTCAGCTTGTTTTTAAAGGAGGGTTTATAGCATTATATGCTTATAATGAAAACTGAAGGATAAACAGAGTATGCAAATGTCTTCAGGTGAATAGCCCACTGTTGAAATATCTAAACAATATACTATAAACAGAGGGCCACCAAAAATCTAATAAGATGAAATTTAAACGTGTGTAAGCTAGGGAGTAAGAAGTTTTATTGCTTTCTGGGGTTGACAGCACTGAATGTTCTTGAAAAGTTTTGCATCCCTCCATTCTTCCCAACAAGCCTCCTGCATTCAGCTCTCCCTTTCTCCTTATTTAAAGGAGTCACTGCAGCATCCCCAGTCTGTGGACATTGTCCCCTTTTGTTCTTTTTTGTATCCGGAGCATTCTGTAACTAGTTGCTCCTCAAGTCTACGTCCTCTCCTTGCTTCCTCATTTCCCTCCAACATTCTTATTCTTTCTTTTTTTTTCTTTCTCTTTCAGGGTGCCAACATTTTAAACTCAATTGGGACATGGGCAGAGCTAAGATGAGGGGTATTGTTTTGCTGGAATATGGAATCAACCGGTTCTCTGATCTATAAAGAGCTAGAAGCGGTTGAAACTCTGCCTCTGACAGCCAGAAGATGCCAGGGGTTCCATGTGCCCCCGTTCCCCCTTTGAATTCTCCAATTTGCCGTCACTGAAATTTTGGAATTGATTGGATGCAGTCTTAAAAAAGAAAAAAAAAAATTATCCAAAGAAATGCATTCAAGCTGAATGTAAGGGCCTTGCAAGCTTGGCCTGTTCCTTTTTGGTTTGGTTTTTTTTTTTTTTGGCCTTTCTATTAATAATTTTAATTCACCTAAGTTCATGCAAAATCTGCCTTTAAGATCTTTGTAGCTTGTTTTTCTGTGGCATCCTATCTTTTTACCTTTTCTGGCTCCCTTTTCTACTTTGCAACAAATGCAAGGCTATTGGTCTTATCTTTTCTTACCCACTGTTCTGTCCGTGTGTGATTCCTTTCTTCACTACTAACTTCATTTGATTACTTTGTCCTCTGATGCTTATTCCAAAGTAGAGCTGATATGCATAGCTTCAATTTGACCCATTTTCATATCTCTCAAGACTTTTCTGCAACAGTCCTTATGTACAGGTGGCTAGTTACGTACTCTTCAGGGAATCCTCGTATTTTAAAAGATTTTGTGGGGGTTTGTTTTTTTTTTTTAAGGATTCAGAACTGCATTTGACCCGTGTGAACACATAGTTTTGATTTTGTGGGTGGAGTTTAGCCTTCTTGTCCCTTTCCCACTTCTGTTAAGTCTGGGTTTTTTTCTTTTTTTAATCAAGTACAGTCTTGCTATGTCTGCACAACCCTTTCTGTGACCTCTCATCCTGGTTGAAGGATGAGAAGTACAATCTGCTACCTTAACAAAAATAACTTCAAACAACGCATGTAGCATGGATCAATTTCTCTTGGTTGTGTTATTCTTTAACTAACTGAGAGTTACTGTTACTACTTGGCCTATGCAATTTTTTTCCTTGATTATGTGCATTCTTTCTAGTAACTATCTCTGTGTGCTGGATGAATTTGACACCTATTTAGTTTTAATAACATCTGGACCTCCACAAGTGCTCTTCTGGCTGAAAGTATTAACCTTTATTTCCTGGGGGAAGGTGCGGGCAGAGAGTTCCGTAAGAAAAGTGAGATGGACAGAGTGCAATATTAAGAATTTATGTCACTGATGAATGTTCACTCTTTTCTAAAAGCCCTTATGTCGGAAACTAAATTGGGAAGATCTGAGTATAATATTGCTAAATGTGGAAAAAGAGAAGTATTAGCAGTTTGGTTTTGAAATGTTCTTAAAAAGCAAATCATCTAGGCTGTGGCTCTTTTTCTAAGTCACCCTATTACAGGTTTTATAAAGTAACTTTGTACAAATGTAAGTATTTAAAAGCTTTGTAAGCAGTGGTTTAAAATGAAAATACAAATGTCCCCTGGGTTTTCCATTAACAGTTTCATCTTGCAAAAGGGTAGTCCTGCTGTATTTGTATAAACTGAATTTTTACGTTTCTTCTGAAGTAACGTACAACTCGTTGGGCCAGCATGTTTCTTTTCTGCATAAGATTCACTTTCTGTTTTCAGCAGGAGGTAATGCGTAATTGCTATTGAAGTGTTTGGGAAAACATTTTAAATAAATACGTATTTTGATTTTTGTTTTTAAGTCATTAACCAGTAATATGCAGGTGGTGCGAATCCATTCCTTCTGTCGTTTTCCCCCTGAAGCCAGAGACTTGGTCATTGCTGAAGATTGTTCTGAAATTGAGAAGGAATAGCGAAAGTGTTCATCCAAGGTGTATCATACTCTATGGTGTTATACTGTCTAGGTCCAAGATCTGCCTGTCATTGCTTCAGCAGCAATGCAGACCCTCCACCCTTGGTGCCAGTGACTGAGTTGCTGTTCTCAAAATAGTAAGCTTCACGTGCAAGCCCCTTGTGCCTGTGTAGCAGCTATGCTAGCCAGCCACCTAAAGCTTTCTGTTTGTTGCTACGTTGTGAATTTATCAGTGGTGATTGGATGAATATGTATATGTAACTGTGATGGTATTTTATCAGTAATGTCACACTTTCATCTGTCTTTTATAGAATAACAATAACTTGGATGCCTGTTGTGCAGTTCTCTCTCAGGAGAGCACAAAGTATCTCTACGGTGAAGGAGACCTAAGTTTTTCGGATGATTCGGGGATTCCTGGACTACGAAATCACATGACATCTCTTAATTTGGATTTGCAGTCACAGAACGTGTATCACCATGGAAGAGAAGGAAGTAGAATGAATGGAAGTCGGACTCTAGCTCACAGCGTTAGTGATGGACACCTTCAAACCAGTCAGTCCAACAATGAACTGTTTCAGCAGGAACCACAGACGGCACCTGCACAGGTTCCACAAGGATTTAATGTCTTCGGGATGGCTAATACAGTTAGTACTTCTAATCCAGGGCAGCACCTTGGATTTCACCTAGGCAGCAAAGGAGTATCTAACTTGTCTCAACAAACGCCCAGATTCAATCCCATTATGGTAACTTTAGCCCCAAATATTCAGCCTGGTCGCAATACCCCCACGTCTTTGCACATACATGGTGTACCTCCTCCTGTACTTAACAGTCCACAGGGAAATTCTATCTATATTAGGCCTTACATCACAGCTCCTGGTGGTACCGCTCGACAGACACAGCAGCAGCCAGGCTGGGCATCTCAGTTTAATCCCATGCACCCTCAGCAAGTCTACCAGCCTTCGCAGCCAAGTCCCTGGGCTACTCTTCCTACATCCAGTACTACGCCACATACCTCATCGCAACACTCAACGCAGCCAAATCAGCAAGGCCACCAGACTTCTCATGTCTATATGCCTATCAGTTCTCCTACTACTCCACAAGCACCTATGATTCATTCATCTGGTAGCTCCCAATCCTCTGCTCATAGCCAATACAACATTCAGAATATATCCACAGGACCTCGAAAAAACCAAATTGAAATCAAACTTGAACCACCACAAAGAAACAGTTCTTCTAAGTTGCGTTCAACTGGCCCTCGCACCTCCACTACTCCCTCTTCCCTCAACAGCCAGACATTAAGTAGAAGTCAACCCACTGTTTACATATCGGCCAGTCCTCCAAATACTGATGAAGTGATCACACGCAGTCAGCCCAAGGTCTACATTTCAGCAAATGCTACAACAGGAGATGATCAAGTTGTGCGGAACCAGCCCACGCTTTTCATATCGACAAATCCTGGAGTATCTACCACTTCTAGGAATATGTCTGGTCAAGTAAGCATGGGTCCTGCATTTATTCATCACCATCCACCCAAGAGTCGAGCAGTGGGCAACAGCACCACTGCAACCTCTCCTCGAGTGGTGGTTACGCAGCCTAACACAAAATATACTTTTAAAATTACAGTTTCTCCAAATAAGCCCCCTGCAGTTTCCCCAGGGGTAGTGTCCCCAACCTTTGAACCCACAAACCTTCTAAACCTTCCTGATCACTATGTTGAACCAGAGGATATCCAGCATCTTACTGACCCTGTTTTAGCACATGTGGATAGGATCAGTGATGCACGGAAATTGAGTATGGGATCTGATGATGCTGCCTACACGCAAGGTAATATTCTTAATATAAATAGTAGAGATTTCAACCAGGTTGTCAATTCAGTATGTAGATTACAGAACAGGAAACAGTCGATAACCTTTGTGATGTTAATACAGAATCTTCAACTTTAGCATTCATGAGCATTTCCTAAATAAATAAAAAAGCTTTATAAGCAAATCAAATTTCTTTTTATGGTGAAGACATGTAACTGAATACTTGGAGATAATTCTTCTGTTTGTCTTAAGTAGATATGTTATCTGTTTAATGAAGTGGAATCATAGCGTCTTCATTTTTATGTTGTTCTGAAAGAAACATCTAAGCATGTTCCATTTGTCCTAACAATTTAAAGTTACAAGCCTACTGGCAGATTTTTGAATTGGTTCAGGTACTGTTTCCACTGGATAATGTTCCTGGTTTTTTCTCTACGCATGTGTTATTTAAGAAGCAAGAAAAGCAGACTTCAAAAGCAAATAATGGGACAGAGTGCTGGCCTCCATGTTTCCTAATGTGTGCCTCACAATAAAGTTCTGTTACGTTATAAAATGTGAGAAGGAACACCACACCAAAGAAAGCTATTGTAAAGGATCAGTGGTAATGGGAGGGTAAAACTTAAAATATATGATACAGCAGCCCAACCTGTTAATCTTTTTCTTCTGTTGTCATGTTTTTGCATGCTTTTATTACCAACGTGATGGTTCATTAATCCTCTCATGGACTTTCTGTATAAAGATGTTGAATGAATCTCAGTAAGCAGGATTCAGGATAGCTTGTCAAAATAATTTCTCTTTGACCTCATTGGTCCTCTTTGGACTTGGCAAACAATTTAACATTTAAAAAAATGGCTTGTTCCACAACCACTCTAAACGTTCTTCAGATGAACTTAGGTATTTTGTTTTGTGTAAGTACGTATGGTGATCAGGACACTGGGAAGCCTACTTTACATCTGGAGTACTATAGTAATGGAAGTAAATCAAAAACTGATTATAGTTTGTGTACTACTTCTGGATGTAGTTATATCTTTGGTGAGAGGATAATATATGCTCACTCAAGTGTCTAAAGGTTAGGTGTCAAAACCAAAAACGTAATCATCCTAGACTGTCTTTTATGATCAATGAAGCGTTAAGGAACTTAAAAAACTTATTCATCTGTAGATAAGCAAAACAAATTGCCCTCCAGAAGTGATATTCCCTTGCCTTACCCTGAGGGGAGACTTGGCTGGCTGTTTTAGTCCTAGAAGACTTCAGATACCCAGAAATTAAGCAGTAGAAAGCTTGTCCTTAGGCTGTAAATACTCTTCTATTTGATGAACTTGCTTCCCAGGCATTCTGCATTTTAGGTACTTGTTGGGGAAGAGTGTCCCTTTTTCCTGTTCTGCCTTTCTGATGGGACTGACTTCTACCAGGTCTAGCTCTTCATCTCTTGTACCCCAGTAGTGACAGCTACTGTAACCTGGCTTCCTGCACAATCTCTACAAGCTGCAGGTATCAGCATCCAGTTTCTCAACCTGAGCCAGCTTCTGATGCCCATTTCTGCTACACAGCCTAGAGCTCAAGTGTCCACTGGCTCATCCCTGCTGTGGAGCCCAGTGCTCCTGAAGGCAAGACTTGGATGCAATTTTTAGATGTATTGTCGGTGTATGGTGCGGGCTGGTGCAGCTTTAGAGACCTTAGGGAAACACTATCAGTGTCCTTCACTAGTTCATATAAAGCTCATGCTTCTGAACTTCTTTACATTCAGAAGTGTTTGGGATTTCTGGCACTGTTGCTCTGTTTTTGCTGCAACAAGTGCAATATCTTTTAAAAAAATTGTTATTATTTAGTCTTTGGAACGTTGAAAAGCGTGTGATATACTTGTATGATCTTGATATCTGGAAGTTCTAATTATTGCCTTTAAAATTGAATCTTTTACTTAGAGGTGGGATTTTTCTCTGTTACATGCTGAAGGGGATTTGAGTTACTTGATGCTTTCCATTGTGAGGCCATATTCTAAGCTGCTTATAATTGAGCCAGACTGTGCAGAAAACCTTCCATGCTAGGTGCTTGTCTCATTTTATTTTTAGCCAGAACAGAGTAGTTTCTCTGGCCATGATCGGAGAAAAATGTCTTTTCATCAGCTTTTCCATTTCTGCCCAGAATGCTCCTTGTCTTAGCACAGAGAACTGAAACTGGCTTGGCCTAGCAGGAGCATGGGAGGTGGAGTTGGTTTGGTGTCAAAGGAGATTTCCTTTACTTTGTTCCAGTGAAATACATGTATATACATAGTCCAGCCCTGGAGAAAAGGTGTGTTAGATCTATCTGCAAGTGTAGCTACCTGCTACCTCAGAAGTTGTACTTCAGTTATGGCGTGTGTATGCATTCCAGTCTCTTTCCATAATTAGACTTCTATTTTTCCTCCCAAGTGGCAGTAGATAGTAGAAGGCTACTACAGATCTCTCTTTGCTCCTAGAACTGGAGGTCGTGTGACATGAAAAGGAGTCAGGTGCTGCTCGGATAAAATCAGTGTAGTTACCCTGCAGTGCTAGGTTGTATCTCTGCTGCTGACTTCGTGATGCTAAGAAGCTGGCTGTCACCAGACTTTTCAGAAGTGGTTGCTAATTGATGCTTCTCGTTTTCTTGGATTCCAGTTTGAGGTACTGTGAACTCACTTGTGAAAATGTTGAGAGCGCTCATCCACTACTGAAGTCAATAAGAATTAACAATACTGTGAGAAGAGTAATGCTAGGTACATGCCCAAAAGGACAGCCAAAAGAGGATGGATTTTATGCTAATTGTTTAGTATCAGTTCTGTGTTTGTACAGGAATATCAATTCCCATTACTTAGCAGATATTTCTGTTTATTATATAATTAATTTTATTAATTTAAAAGTAATTACCTGAGATATCAGTATATAATTAACTTTGTGCTAAAGTGTCTTATGGATGAACAACAGTGAAATCCTGTTAGAAGCTGAAAGTTCTGTACTCAGAAATGTTTTTGTGATGTACACTCGCTATGTATGTCATCGTATGTTGAATAGTGAGGCTAAACAATTATTTAGTAGTCGCTCATTGTATTCTGTGCTTTCCATCTGTATAATGGGCAGGCATCCTATTAAGAAAACACATAATTGTGTAATAAAATCTTTAGGTTGATGTTTTCATACTAGGGAGCTTAAGTCCCGTAGTTCAGTACTACTTGGCTTTTTGACTGACTGACTTTTTCATATTATTTTCTTTACCTTGGGGAGGGTATGGTAGGCATAGTTAGAGTTAATCATTGGTACCAGCTATGTATGTGGATGTGCATTTACTTAGCAATGCTTGCCACTGTGTTTTTAATGTAAATATGTTAATTGACAAACTAGTTTACACAGTTCTTGCTTTGGTTTCTTGGAACTTTTTGAAATTTTCAAAAAGAAAAAAGTTGCAGGAAACATTTCTTAAAATCCTAACCAGTCCTTGGGAAAAAAAAAAAAAACACCACAACTTGAGTTACAACTGTGTGCCGCGTGCTCCAAGACCATTATATCGTGTGACTTAAGAAAAAAATATAGCCTTTAATCGGGCCCCACTCTTGAGTGATGCTCTTTAAAAAATTAAATAAAAACAGAATTGGAAAGGTAGAGAGGTAGAGCAAAAACAAATCAATGTGAAATTGCATATTGGATGCATACTAAATGGCTGAATTGTGTGCAGCTTTAGATACAGATTTTGAAAATGTGCTCAAACGTTAAGTGTGTCCTGAGAATTTCATGAACCTACTGCTACAGGGTAATTGCATTGCCAGAATTCCCCTGTCCTCCATTCCAGAAATTCATAGGTCTGTAGAATAAGGTGAAATCATTGTGTTGCTAGATTAGCTTTATTCTTAGAAATGCTTTCAATAACAAAAAGCAGTAATTATTAAAACTCAGATTTACAGAAACTTTGAGAAAACAATTATGCACACGTGTTCAAACGTATGCATAGGAAAGAGAAAGTGAACTTTTGTCCTCCAGACTTTCATGCTCTAATTATAATGATTTACAGCCTTTTTGTGGAAAATGTGCACTTTGGATGTCAAAGGAAACAGTGGCATCTGCCAGAGCATTGGAGTGTACTGTTCTTGCCAATCTGCTCAATGGGAACATGCAGAAGTTGAAAAAATGGAACGTGCATAAGTACCCTGTTTGCACATAGTTAAAAAGTGGGACATTAAAGCTGTTCTGGTTGTGACAAGTCAAGGAGGCAATCTCTGTACTTATTTTGCTAGAACGATTACGGTTAAATGTCTTCTTTTTAAGGATGTCTGAATAAACAAGTGCAAGCCTGAAACTTTCTGGCTTGTACTCCGGGTCAGTCTAGTCTATCTAGTGTAAGCCTGGGTGTGCCTGTGCTGCCTGCGTAGGTGAAATCCCTTTCCTAGGGGGGAAGGGGAAGAAGCACAGTATTATCAAAAAGGCCATTAGATGTCTCCTCATGGACACCATAAACTAGATCTAGTAGCTGAATTACATTAGATTTGGAGATTCACTGCATTTTTTTCTTAATGCTTTCAGTTGATCTGATCAACACTAGAGGGAGCTGAATACTTCAATTGCTCTTTTTGTTATTAAACACTGCAGTGGGATTTGGGGGGACTTTGTCTTCCCCACCTCATTTTTCCGACAGCTGCCAAATTGGTATTTAAGCAAAATGACCAAATTCTGTGTGAAAGCCGCTACTTAAACCAATGTCTTGCCAGTCCCTTACCCAAGTTATTTTTAATACTAGAAGTTTAGCATAGCAATATCAAATGATTCTTCTTCTTTAATCATAATGGTAATTTTGAAATGAGCATGTTTGAAATCTGTTGGGATTTGAAATTGTAAAATGGTAAAGTAGGCACAAAGGTGCTAGGAGAGTAAATTGGATTGTGTCTGGGAAGTGATGTGAAAATGAAGAAGTTGTAATAGTGCTGTGGGCATTTATCAGTGCCTTCCACTCCCTGTGCAGTTCCATAATGACAACTTAATTTAAAAACCGCAGAAGTGGGAGAACACTGAAATGACAAGTTGTGGGTTTTTTCCCTTTTACAAGAGTAGCTTAAAAAAAAAAAAAACGGGGGGCAGGTGGGTGGCACAGAATCCTCTGGAGATGTAGTCTCTGTCATAGCCTTACTCTTGAGGCCATGCTATGCGTCCTGGAGATACTCCTGTAGCATTCTTGCTCGCTTACCATGTCCAGCGTAGTGGCTGCCCACCAGCAGCCTGGATGTGATCAAGTACCAGTAACCTGGGCTTGGAGGGGTTGCCTCAGCGGTAGTACCAAGGCAGTGAAAATAGACGAGGGAAAAGGGCTTGTGCTCTCCCTGCAAGAGCAGAGGCAAAGTAGTCTTTGGTTTCATTTCTCTATAGTCGCAGCTACATTTCTAATTCCTTGAATTCATAAATGGGGAAGAAGTTTCTTCAGCTGTTTTTAAAAGCCTTTTCAAGAGAGGAGGCTCTTTTGAGACTACTTACCTGATGATTCCAAGTCGAAAATCTTTATCTTAGGATTTCAGTAACCGTGTTTTCATATTACATAGGAGCACAGCTGCAACTTTTAACTATAGTGTGGCTAGTGTAGTGACCAAATAAAGGTGCCTATTTAAGCAAGCATCTCTAAATTAAAGAAAACAAAGCAGAAGCTCAAGCAGCTTTGTCATTTCAGTATCTTTTAAACACATGTGACTCAAAAGCCTAGGCTGAATCTCAGTCAGGCCTTGCAGTTCTGTAACACTGTACGAAAATAGTTTGGCATGGTTCCTCCTTTTGAAGAACCTCTGGAAGACAAAATACAATGTGTGAATGAATGAACAGGTGGGAATTGCAGCAGAGGGCAGTTTTGCTTGACGAAGATGTGGAAAGTTGCATCTTTTTGATGAGCTATTTTTAACTCTGCTACTACTCAGGAAATCTAACCAACCAAATCTGAGTGCTTCTAATTTTTTGGTATCTGAAGAAGTTGTTGTGAATTAAACATCATGTTTCAGCCAGAGTTTTGTTTAAACATTTTGTGAGGCAAATTCAATCTTTTTAAAGTGCCTTGTTGTTGCTACTTTTTTTATAATTTCTACAGTGCTATGAAGGTATCCAGTACATGAAACTGGTCCTAGTTTATATGAAATCATAATTTAATGGATGAATGAATGGCTGTGCAGAAGTTGAAATGATTGTTAGGTTTATTTAATTAAATACTTTTTCATTTTTATAGAAGATAATTATTGCTTTGACCAGTGTTACCTGCTCGTGTGGTGATATTTAATAGTATACCTACCTTTCATGAAATAAACTCCTTAAATTGTATTAATTTGATTGCATGTTCTGCTACTTGTGTTCTTTATAGCTTTAAAAAAAAATGTGGTTTAAGTGTTAACTTCATTGTCACTCAATTAGGTGTCCTTGTGCCATTTTCTTTACAAATAGTAAGCAGTGTTAGAAATTAGAAGCTGAGCTAATGGTTCTACACCACAGTTCAGGGATAAAATGGCATAAAACCCAGCCTCTGTGACAAATGTAACTGATGTTTGCCAGTGGTATTGCTTATAGTACTTTATGGTTTAGTTTCCTTTGGTGTCTCCTGCTATGAGAAGAACACTGGATTATGTTCCAATCAAAATTTTGTTGCTTATCTAGCATATATAATACTTTGTTGCAGCCATCTCTCTGAAATCCTCTTCATGCTACCTGTTTTACAATGGTTGGGCAGGACATGATACAAGGAAACTTCTGTTGTTGGTTTCTTGCAGTCATGCTTGTGGATTGGTTGCGTTCTTGAAAGAGACTTTTACATTTTACAGCTAAATTCTGCATGGTCATCATACATTGTATGACTTTCTCATTGTATTTGCTCGTTGTCTGTAATTGATTTGTGCTGTTTTCAAAAATGAAACAGTTTCTGTTTTATGGCAGAGATTTTCTTGTGAGGAGAATGGAAAAGCTATCTGTAGCAATGCTTTTTGTCTGTATTTTCCCAAAAGAATACTAATTTTCATCTTTATCTGATGTTGCCATGTGAAGGATAATAAAGAAGATAAAATGGGACTTTATGTATTGCAGCTTTACTGGTACACCAGAAGGCCAGGATGGAGCGACTTCAACGAGAACTTGAGATTCAAAAGAAAAAGTTGGATAAACTAAAATCAGAGGTCAATGAAATGGAGAATAATTTAACACGAAGGCGCCTGAAAAGATCGAATTCTGTTTCCCAAATTCCATCAGTAAGTTGAAATGTCTGTAGGCTATAAACCTAAACCACAAGTGTGGTCTGTCACAATAAATTAAAGGAATAGTTGCTCATATATAGACAACATACTAGTTACAAGCAATATAGCTAAATGGGTAAATAGTATAGTTTAAAGACAAAATAAGCATAATTTAACCACAACCTTTCAGTTCACAGATTGCTTTGTGAAGTGTTGGTTTTAAAGGCAGTCACAAAAGGTTTGACCTGGTAGTCCTTCTAGTTCCTTCTTAAAGGCACAATGACCTGACGCTTCAGACTACAACTTCATACTCTTATTGCTTTCCACACCAAGTATTTTTTGGTCTTCCTGCATATACCAGTTTCAAAGAAACTGATTAATACACCAGTTTTCAGTGCCAGAAGATCAGCCATTGATCTGGTGGACCATTGGCTGTGTCCTGACCACCATCTGGAGTTGTTCAGTCAACTCTGAAGTCTGATGAGAGAGAAGAGTTCAATGGGTTTGAAGGCTTTGTGTAAGATTATGCTTGGATTAAAAGAAAGGTTGTTAGAAGATTCTTTTATCTTCACTTCTGAAATAATTAAATGCTGTCTGCCTATGCGTGAATGATAACTGATAGTAAAATGGGAAAACATAGTCTAACAGACAGGTTTATTTTTTCAGCTGGAAGAAATGCAACAGTTGAGAAGTTGTAACAGACAGCTGCAGATAGACATAGACTGCCTAACCAAAGAGATTGATCTTTTTCAAGCAAGAGGTACAGTATGTCTTACAGTACATCAGCAACTGTAAATGCTGTTGATTTTTTTTTTCCCTTTCTTTCACTGTCTGGATGTATCAAAAGTGTCTGTGTTATAAATGATGGGTATACATGCTATTTGCAAAATCATCACATCAGTTTGAGTGAAACCATGGAAGTAATTGTCTTCTAAGCCTGTTGTTTTTGTTGGCTTTATGATTTTCATAATCCCACGGTCGTTCCTTTCTCATAGTTGGCTCAGAAGAGAAACTTGTGATGCTATTTATTTAATAAATGTCAGGGGGGAAGGGGAGAATCTGGTTATTTGAGTATCAAAGAAGAGGGAGAAGTAGTGTTCTAAATTACAAAGCCCCATACCTATGCATCCATCTCCCTGTCTTGTCTTCCACTTCTTCGGTCTTGTATTCAGCCTCTGGAGTTCACAAATATAAAGTACAGTTTTAAGTTCCAGTGTGTTCTCCCCCTTCCGCTTTCTGTGTCTGCAGGGACGCAGCTTTTGGTCATGAGGGCGAAGTTATGAGACAGCTGAGCCAATTCAAATGTTGCCAGCAAGAGGTCCCACTCTTCTTCCTGCTTCTCTCTCTTGCTGCTTACTGTGCTCTGGCTCTGTGTTAGCTTTTTAGACCCTTTGCAGAGCTGATTCTGCTCAGTAGCCAAGCAAAAAATGTTGCGTTGCTGGAAAAGCTTGCTACAGCTGATGTGAGGGAGAGGCACGGGAAGGGAGAACTGAGATAGTGAAAGGGAAGGGACTAATGCTTTCCACTTTCAGCTTTCCACTTGACCTTAAATAGAGTATTCAAATTGCATGTGATTTTTGTATTTGTTTGTTATGGTAAATTGGAGTTGGGAGTTGGGAGTCCTAAAGTATTAAATCTAAGCATACATAAAATATTGCATAGTAGATAGCACGTCTCTTCCAGTATAGTTACAGTTTAGAAAAAGTTTCAGGTAAAACTTACTAATAAAATGCTGTTAAATATTTGAGTGGCAGAAAAAATTATATTTAAGGAGCTTGGTCTGATGGTTCTGTTTCTGACTTTATTTGGGGCAATAAGTTTCTTTAAGTGTATTGTTGACATCACTAAGATCTTACTCAGGTCTATATTGACACCTTTATATAAATGGTGATAAGTGAATAACAGTACAGTTTCAGAATTACTGCCAAAAAAAAACCTGATATGCTTTCCTACCGAAGTTTATTTTTAACACTGCTGCACTTTCTTTTCCTTTTTTATTTTTAGGACCACATTTTAATCCCAGCGCTATTCATAATTTTTACGATAATATTGGATTTCTTGGTCCAGTGCCACCAAAACCCAAAGGTACTGTACTGGTAAAATTTGGATTTAATACTAATATCTGGTTTGCATCTACTATCAAGTTCTATTCTGTCAATCTAGTTTAAATGTTGATTATGAAACAGATTACTTCAAAAGCATACAAACCTTGCGTTTTATTTGTGTTGGCAGTAAATATGCTTCTGTTTCCCCTCTATTTGTACATTCAGGAAAGAGAAGTATATTAAATGGAGTATGTTCAAATGTGCATGGTATGTTGGTAGGTAGTTTAAGTAAATAGAAGAAGACATCTTTTTTTAAAAAAGAGTATGAGACACACGGCTTAGAGATGAGTCAAACTCACTTAGATGACTTAATTATTGTCCTTTGTGAAGAGTGGATTTATTTACATGTTACAATAACTCTAGTTACCCTGACTGGACTTTTTGGCTACTTGGTATTAACAATTTTCATAAAAGCCTCTTCTGACTATTGTCCAGTACAGTTTCAGATAGCTGAAGAGGAGAAGAATGCTGTCCAATAGAGCAGTTGATATTGCTGAATTCATTAGTCAGTCATGTACATTCTGCTTGTCATTAAGTTTTGCACATTACTTTTTTTTTTTTCCCCGTAGTGGAATGTCAAACAAAACAGAGTAATTACCTCTTCCGTGTTACATAAAGCAGAGAAAGAAATTAACTTGTTTGCAACAGCACCACACTACGACCTATAGGCAGACCACCAAACGAAATAGGTGATCCACTAATGTTTCCGTGCAGCCTCCCTGGCCAGGGAGGTCTCCACATAATATATGTGTGTGTGTGGTCGGTCCTGGTAGTGTGCAGTGACTGTTGTTAATGGATCTCATCTTGCAGATTTCTGACCATTCTGTATTTCAAAATGGTCTAGATAAATTAGGTTGATTTTTATATTTTATTTTTTTTTGTCCTCCAGACGGTTTGCAGTTTGTAACTTCTCCAAACTGATGCTGTTCTTCATGCTTTATAATGTTTTTTTTATCCTTCATTATCCAAGCTGTTAGTGAAACTACTGAGTATAGTTAAATGCATATGCAGTCTTATTAGGCACATTTTATAGCTGAACCGTGAAGAATTTATCAAAAGTTCTGTCAATTACATAGTTCCCTTTACAGTAAATAAAAACTAACCTATCCAAAAAGAAAATTAAAACTAATTATCTGTGACTAGTTGTTAACATTTGCATTGACTCGTAAATTTAAGTGTTTAGCAATTTGATACAATCCGTCTTGAAAATGCAAAGTTAACCCTGGCCGGTTTATAAAGCGCTGAAGTCCCTTTTATCCTTTCTTTTTCTTTCTTTCTTTTTAAAAAAGAATCACTACTGTATCTTAGTCTTTCATTAACTTTAGTTTTCAGTTCATTTTATTTTAAGTTTCAATATAACTGTGATGTAGGCTTTGACTTAAGCCAGAATTACCACTGTTCACAAAAGAATGAAAAATAATTGGTTTTGCAGTTGTGATCAGTGGCATTGTATTTTCTGAAGCTGTTGCTGTCATTTTGCAGCAGTTGGAATTGTCCAGTCGCTAATGAGATGTTCTCCAGTTGAAATAATTGGTGTAAAGACTTTGCTGCAGTTGCCTAAGCTGGGAAGCCTTAACTTGAGACTTCACTTTTCTCTCTTTTCATCTTTTTCATCTCTTTTCATCTTTTCTCTTTTAAAATAGTTGACAGTTGTTGTAACACATCATGCAAAAAGATGCCCTTGTGTGCTTGGGAGGATCGCTCTGTAGCACGGCAGAGCCAGGCTCTGATATTTCTTTAATATCTCTGCTTATCTGGTTTGAGGAAGAAATGCTGATACTCATTCTCAAGTAAACACGTTAAATGTGTCAAAAGGTTGCAGAGCATTTATTTCTTGACAAAATGAATTTTAGACTGCTCCGTAGACCTCAGACTTCTAAATCTTGTGCATGTTTCCTGTGCTGATTAATTTCTAAATTTTATCTCCTTTTCATGCAACAGCTTTGAACTGAGACGAAAAGGGAAGAAGGCAGAGTGAAGGGATGGGAAACTTGCTTTTTATAGTTTCACCTTGTGCCATTTGGCTGACTTACAATCAAGCTGTAGTCAAGGGGGTGGTAAAAAGCTGCCTCTGTCACTTGCAATAACTGTGCTGTTCTCAGAGGAGCAAGATAGTTCTCAGTTACTGAAAAAAAAATCATCTCAAAATTCTTTCCATGCTGTTCTTGGTTAGTAACTGCTTATCTTATCTCTTTCATGTCACAGATCAGAGGTCCATTGTGAAAACGCCAAAGACTGTTCCAGACACAGATGAAGATGAGGGAGCTCAGTGGAGTTGTACTGCCTGTACTTTTTTAAATCACCCGGCCTTAAATCGCTGTGAACAGTGTGAAATGCCCAGGCATTTCTGAGCCAACAGGCCTGTTACCTTTTGTACAACCATAGCAAACGTATAAGGATCTATCCAGTCACTGGGGGGCAAAAAAAAAGCATTTATGCGTAGGATTTTGTAAAATTGAAGGTGTGACGAGATGGTATTTTGCTAATGTTAAATGTCAGCCCACAGAGCTAGTAATACCTCAGTGTTGTGTCACAGGCAGTTGAAATTGATCGGCTGAAAGGTCATCTGCTGAAAGACTCAGTTGCCAGCTGCCTAAACCATGTACAGTATTACCAGTATCCCAGTAACACACACCACGTTCAGTGCTTGGGTGTTGCCCGTCCTCTGCCCCAGTGTCACTACTGAATTTTGACAGGGCAAAGGAACAGAGTGCTAACGTTTTTGTTTTCAGAGCTTTCAGTGAAACACTACATGCACAGAGGAGATCTGACAGGAACAAGGTTTAACTGTTTAAACTGTTTGCTGCCACATAGTGCCTTCGATAAAGGGAAGAACGTCACAAATCAGCGGTACTCTTTGCCTTGTCTTCCCTGAAAACATCTCTGTGAAGCCAGAAATCAGTACAATCACATCTAAAGATGAAAAGGAAAAACTGCATGCGTTGTCTGTACAATACACACAGTGAAATACCCCAAAGCTTTTCCTACTGTACATAGCTCTAGAGCCTGCTTTAAGTGATTTCTTTTCTTCACCTTTATTATTTTCTTGTACTTCTGTATGTATAGTGTAATAGTCTTTTTGTTAACTTTCTTTTTTTCCCTTTAAGTGATTAAGCACGATCATGTCCCTTTTTTTAAGCTTTTATCTGAGAGAAGCAATGCCTTAAAATAAGAGCATTAATAAGAAACTATGCACAAAATAGCTTTCCTCTGCTCGTTCTGTACATTGCTCTTGTAAATGCTGATGATCTGTGAAGACCTGCAGATGCAGCGTGGTAAAAATGCAGGAAAAGTTGGAAGAGTTATGCATATAGTTCACTCTGTACACTGAGTTTTACGGTGGGTGACACAAGGTAGCGTTTTGTCTGGCGTGAGGAAACTTTATACTAAGAAACTTTCGACCCACCAACAGATCAGCATCCGATTTAAGCTTGCTTCATCTGCTGGGTATCTTGCAGACTCCTGAAGAGAGATTCATTGGGGAAGTACATACAGTGCCAAAATCAACAGCAGCAGCATCGTACAGCTTTGTTCAAGGACTTTAAGTGCTTTCCTGTTTTGGCAGCCAGTTTCTAAACCCGACTTTGTGGTGAAGTCTCATATTTATAGAAAAAAGGATAGCAATATTTAGGACAACTGAAATAAAGGCTGGAAAAGAGAAATCAAACAGACTTGAACACTGAAGCAACCTCAAGCATCTCTTTATTTTGATGATCTATTTTTTTAAGGAAAATATTCACATGATCGGGGATGTATGTAACCGAGATCAAGCCAATGGAATTCCAGTACAGTATGCATGAAAGACGGCACGCAAAGAATTATGTAGCAGCACTTAGCATGAGGCTGGAGGGAGTGCTAACCATGTAGCAGGAGACAAAGTAGACTGTCACCCACTGTAAACATTTGCCAGTGGACACTTTTATTAGGAGTTTTACAAGTGATCTATGTGAATGCACAGAGGCCTTTGTTTTGAAGGCTTTGCATTTTTTTTATGTGGGAAGAAAATGCCAATCCCAGGTAATTAGGCAGTAGACCCAAAGCACTTGCATTCAATGCATTTTGTTTATAAAATGAGGCCTTGTTTTTCAGCTTCATCTGCAGTTCTATGTGAAGATTGACAAATCAGTTTTTACCTGTTTATTAATAAAACCTAATTTGGATATCTTGAGTTGATGGTTTTGTGATTTAGCTGGGTAAACTGCCTTTGTAACAGATAAGTTATTTATAAAAATTAAAAAAAAAAATTATATTCTAATGTTTGTTTTTGTGATTTGTTTGCTTTGTCCGTGCTGTGGAGCAACAGAATACTCGACGGAACAATAAGCATTAACAGTATTAAAAGTAGGCTGGTTTCTTATAACTGACCAGAGATCTTATTTAAGCCTTTCTTTTGTTGAATCTCTTGTTTTTCCTCCCATGTGTTATTCTGTTTAATTCTAATTCAGTGAGTGTAAGGAATGTATTCCATAAAGTTGCACTGACAAGACTGTGTAATGACCAGAGAACCATTCACTTATTCAAGAAGTAATAATCTAGATACAGGCCCTTTTTACTTCATGATTTAAGGTTTTATGATTTAAAAAATATTTTTCTGATTCAGAATGGGCAATCACTTTATCCAAGGTAATAGATTATATACTTTGTGTACTGTTAGTATAAGCACAGTTTCAGGATTAATGTGGTTAGACTGTACCTTGATGCTATGTATGTTGTTGTGCAATGAGATGTGGGGTGTTCCTGGACATGTCTTTCCCACCTGGACCCTCTTTATACAGAGGTTTGGTGTGTGGACTTGGGCTTTCCTGAGACACAGTGATGTTTGTGTAAAAGCCCTTCAGGAGACATCTATAAACAGATTAACTACAGATCCAGCAAAAAACATTCCTTAACACGGATGGATCAACTGAGTGCCTTGATCTGCTGTATGAAAAACAGTGTTTGGAGTGAGGAGGGCAGCTGTATTTAAAAAGCAAACAACAAACTCCAATCAGCTATGGGTGGGAAAAGCATGTTTGGGGAGATGGGTAAAATGGAATTCTTCTTATCAGGTCAGATGCATAATTGATCTTTTCCCTGCATTTATTTCAGTGTTTATTTCTTGCAGGGTAAAAAAAAGAAGGTGTATTTGCATCCTAGTTCCAGCCAGCTATGAGAGCCATCAGCACATTAGTATGAGAGTGTTACGGGCATTATTTTCAATAACTGACCCTGTAATAGTGGGACAAGAGAAATGACATCTCCAGTGTCATCTGTTCCATAGACCTTTACCTTCTTCAGGAGGTTTATTTTTTCCCTCATAAAAGATAAATGGGAGAAGTTTATGTTCTTCCTGTATTTCAGCTTATGTATATCATTAGCTCTTCCTTGAAGTTGGTACCAGTGTAATTTGCATATCACTTGTATGTTTTTAAAGGGTAGGTTTTGAAGGGTGAAATAAAACTAAATTTCACTACCGATGTTTTTTCCCTCATAAAAGATAAATATCAAAATGAAACATCTGAGGTAAGGTTAAACTTTTGTGAATATCAGTAGTTTATCTTGGATGTTGATTTATTACTTTGCATTTTTGTACTGTCTTTGTCAGCGATCTCTGTAATTGAAAAAAAAAATCCCTCTTTAGAGGGAGAATTACACTTCTTGGCTTTTAGAGATGCTTCTGTTTATTTTTCATTAGTACATGAAATATTCATCACTTGGTCAAACTTCAGAATTGAGATAACTAAGAAATGCAGGCAGTGAAACTGAGAGACTGAGAGCTGGTAACCAGGTGCTGTGTCCCATCAGCTTCGTGGGACTGACACCAGTGCATGTTACCAGCTTTCTAGATAAATTAGAAAAACATTTGTCTTGGGCAGTCTCCAATTAGTAGAGCTGTTTTGTTGCCCAGGATTATGGTTATGTGTGGCACCCCTGAAATTCAGATGAATTTTGAGATTATATATTAATATCTTCAGTCTCAAGTTAATGATAGATTGATTTTAAAACTGCATGGCCAGTATTTGTGTCAGTCTATGTGTATTTGTTTCATTTGTACGTGCTTAATCAACTGTATGATCTCAAAATGTCTACCTCCAGCTTATTTTGTAGATGCCCAGGGAGAGTACATTTTTTTATTTTAAGAAAAGTATCCTTATCAATACTGAATTTTTTCAATCGGATTCCTCTACCTTGAACGTACACTGGAGCCTGGACACAAGTTGAGCAAAGATGTTGAACAAGCTTTAGAAGAAAAAAAGCCACGTATTGAAATCTACTGAGTGTTTACCCTTTTCCATACTACTACTTTGGTATTCTAAAATGGGAATATTTTTATTAAACAGAATGTTTAATAAAACAGTGTCAGAAACTTTTCAGTACAGTTAATCAACAGCTTCTGTAGTGTAGCTTGATAATCCATGGTGACTCTTGCTATAATGTTTTGTTCTAATTTTAAATAGGAAGGAAAGGCTTTGACATATTATTTCCCATTTGTTAAAAACCCCTTATAATTTGAACAGAAAATACAAATTAGCTTTAAAGTTTTGATTCCTTTCTTCAGAGTTGAGTGATTACAGTGCATTTCTTATTCAAGCGTAACTGCCTGAATAGCTCTTTTATTGCTAACTTTGAGGAACAGTCTTTGATTTTATGTAGTCTGAAATGCCTTGTGAGGCTCATATTTTTGTGTAAGTACTTAAAAATTACTGGGGAGTGAGAGAACAGGAAGAGTTGGTATGAACTGTTTGAGGGCCTCAGGTTCCCTGACGAGTGTAAGTGCTATAGGAGCACTTGGGAATGATGATGAACATTGAGAACGATGCACTAAATTTTGACCATTTTTTTTTCTTTTTGATACAATTCCCAGTGTTTTTGGTTTTTTCTGTCGATGTTATGCTTGTTTTGGCCGTAGAGCTTCTCAAATAGTGCCGCATTCAGAGGCAGTACTGGTAGAACTCACAGAAGTGCTTGATTCAGTCAGACCAGACATGATAATTCCCAGCAGTGTGGGTGGATGTAATTACGCTTTTGACAAACATGCAGATATTTTCAATACAATGTAACAATCTCTGGCCAGTGCAATACTGCTGCAGGCATGAGGTTAGCTGGCTGTTTTTCCTGATGTCCCATTGTCTTCATCATTTTAAGTTGCAAATAATTGCCTACTATTTCCAAGTTTATTTAGAATAATCAAATGCTATCACATTGCATGTGAGTGCAGATTTTGAAGGAGAAAGTCTATTTGGGTACTACTTAAGTACTATTTGAGATGCTTGTATAAACCTAATTCCATTTTTTTTTTAATGGATGTGCATTGTGTTATGGCTTTAAATTCTGTGACTGAATGCTATTTTTCCATATTATTTATAAGAGCAGAGTATTGCTGATACAATTCTGATGTAGTTGATTTGGTAACGAATGGAGGAAATGTACATTAAACATTTTGAATGTGGTTTTGTCGTAGTAGGTATCAGCAGACCACATCCAGCCTGTGACTGATAAATTTTACCTAAATTCACGTTCCTGTCGCAAGTGATTGAGATGCAGGGTGAAGAACTGCAGTGATGGGGACATGGAGGAAAAGGGGCTAAGGGACTTTATTGTCCTTTTTTCTTCATCTGCAGAATCAAGTGGTGGTGCTTTTCTCGCAACCCACTGTAACATGCAAACTAAAATGTGGCAAACGTAAGGCCTCAAAGCTGAAAAGGCTTGTAAATGTTAAGAGTCAGGAGCTCAAAGGTAGCATCCATAGTGTGCCTGACCATGAAGGTGTGTCCTGGGGTTGGTCTGTGGTACCTTACAAGTCTGTTGGTACAAGCAGATGCACGTATTGCATCATGTAGCCAGTCATCAGGTGGGGTTCCTTGTTTTTGTGGTGGTTGATTTGAGTCAACTGATGTGTTACGTTCCTGGGCACAATGACCAAATGTGTTTCTGTCCCATGATTTATTTGCAGATGTGGTGCTGAGTAAGGTCAGTAGAAGAGCAATAAGGTCAGGGAACAGCAGATCAGTGTGTTGAATTTACTTGCGTTTTGGCAGGAAAAGGATGGCCGGTGTGTTAAGCTCGCTTCAGAGGCAGCAGGAGGTGCAGTCTGTGTAGGAGGTACCCAAAAAACAAACACAAACCCACAAAACTCATTTCTCGTTACACGAGAGAAATGGGGGTGTCACCGCTGTGTATCTCCTCGCGTGGCAGCCCTGTCCCCATCGCGTGCTGGGGTGTCACGCTGGGCGCATTTGCTCCGTGCCAAGGAAAGCTTCACAAGGTCCTAAGAAAAGGAGAGTGGGAAGAGAGCCCACCACAGAAGGGAGGCGCCTGCAGGGAATTCTGCCTCTGTGGTTTAGGAGGTTGGACACTTATTCCTTAAAACAGACCCTTTATGGCCTCAAAAGGAAGCGCAATGCATCAGTAATTCTGGATTCGCTGTTTACCATCACGCTGCAGGAATAAACTCTTGAGAGGTGTTTTCTAATTAAGGTGGTGAATCTAGAAGTGGGTTTAAAACAGGTTGATGAATACTGATGGTTCTTCTGGTGTGACAGTGAAACATTTCAGGTGAGAGGAGGAATGAAAACTTGAATATGAAAATTATCAGCTCAAAACTTCAAATAAAGAGTTAGTTTTTATAGTACCTTTATATTTGCATTGATCGAAGATAATAAGCAAAGCAGTGTTTGTATGTATGGAGTGTCTCTTACCAGCTTATATTAAAAAAAAAAAAAAACAACTTCATGTAAAACACTACTCATAGTAGCAACTCTGTACTTCATAGGTAGCGGTAACTTGCAAGTTGGGGAATCTTTTTGGGTTTTTTTTTTAACTATTTTTAACATTTGGGTATCCTGTGTAGTACATAATTGGACAGATGGATTTATTTTTTATAAAAATCTCTTCTCGGTTGGTTTTGTTGCTTGTTTTTGCTTTGTGTCAGTCAAATTTCCAGAATGATTTGCTTAGTGTCTTGCAGCGTTGTAATGGGGGCTTACTGTCCCCCAGTTTGGGGAGATGCTGTTCGGAAGAAAGATGCAAGAGGTATCTGGATATGTTGCGCCCCTTCCCAGTGCTCCAGTTACTGTGGGGCTGGAGCTGACTGGGATCCTGTGGACGGGGGTGAAAAAGTATGAAACGCTGCTCAAAAGTCTTTTGGCCAAAACTAAGTTGGTCTAAGGGGACCTGTCGGGGAGGACAGGGAAGGAAAGCTGTAAGAGTCACCTTCTTGTGCAGCAGTTGAAGCAGCAGCAGGTCCAGTGCTTCTTTCTGCTGGAAGGTTTCTGACGCCACGTCAGGGTTTGTATGCTTCCTCTCACGTATAGCCTGTAAAGACCTCCTAAAGATAATAGATGTTTTCTCACAGTCTTTATGTTGCGATAACATATTTTTTTTTCTGCTGCTAATGGGAGCAGAACGGGGCAGGGAAATTGTCCAAGCGTCACAGAAGATATTAAATAAAAATTGTGAAGGTACCACAGGTGCCAGTGCCACCACGGCGGTGGTTTGTCTCGGCAGTATTGCTGTGTCACCGGGTCACTTTCTGCAAGATGCTCCGCTCTGGTGACGTGGCAGCTCTGCTCTGAGCTCTGCACGGAACCTGACCCCGAGATTTGCTGTTCCCTGTGCCCGCGTTCATCTCTGTCCCTATCGCTAACTCTGTCTTTCCAGCTTTCCTTTTTCCCCCTCCCTAATTAGAGACCTGAAAACCACTCAAGCCAAATTTCCTACATGTAGTTGTGGCTATTCAGTAGGTATAGTGAAAATTTGGATTAAAACTGGGATGCATCTTTTGTTTTCTTTCATGACCCTTTTCCTTCCCTCTGTGTTTTGGGACCAGAAATCGAAGTTAAATACAACCTTAGGAAAGAAAATACTGTCTTCTGACAGAGACACCTGACATAAATAGGAAAGTAATTAGGAAGAGATTGTCATGAGGCGCCTTTTCTGTCTGCAAAAATCACTTTTTGGTAGCTGATTAAAATTGCTGTCCGAGAGGATGTTGGGTGCTGTCACCGGGCATCCAGCTTGAAGTCTGACTGTGGCTTGGTGCTGCGTCGCAGACTTGTTTGATGGTTTGGAGGAAGTCGCCCAGGTCCTTATCTGACTGTTCCGCGGCAGCAGTGGGACCTTTCTCATTTTTGGAGTGTTTCTTCGCAGTTCCCTTGCGGTTGTGAAAGTATTTGGAGGTGCATACTTCTTTTTGTGTCTTCCGTTCCTGAATGTTAAGGTTTTCAAGAAGAGGGACTTTGTATTAGAGGTTCACACTATGCTGGTGCACCTAAGCTGCAGCTGAACTTAGTAAAATTTAAAAAAAAAATTAAAAAATTGAAAAGGCAGCATAACTCTTGGCTTTTAGAAACCCTTCCTAATCCTTGGCACAGCTGCCCTGTACATAAGTGCATGTTAGTGTTTTTGAGCTGAAGGACATGAGAAAAGCTTTCCTTCTTTAATAATGGTTAGTAATGTGGGGTTTTTTTCTGCTGAGCTTGATACTTTTAAATTAAAGCACTTAGGCTTTTTGAACCCTTAAGAAAACCAAATGCTGTGCTGCCCGGCCAGTGTTCTGCCCCGACAACTTTCACTTCTGGCCCTGGGACTCTGGACTACATGGAAGAGAACAGCCAGTGAGCAAGGGCTGAGACTAAATTTCCTTTTGTTAATGGACCCTACGGCTGCCCCAGTGGATCTCGCCAGGGGCTGCTTTTCTGCCAGCCCCACAGCCCTGCCCATGGGCTCCTCCCTCCAAACTTCTCGGTAGCTTTGCTCTGGAAAGCAGACTTTTCCTTTTCTCAAGGCAACCGTGCTGCGCTCCGTATCTCAGAGCTTCCTCAGGCAACAGCGAGTTGGGTGATGGAGAGAAATACTTTACTGCTTTTAGGCTTTACTGTTGCCCCCCAAAAAACTGCCGGGTTTTGCTGTGCCATGTCACACTGTGCTCGGAAACATCCTTCCCACTTCAGCAGCCCAGCTGGATATCAGATAAGTAGCACACAAAGGTATGTCTTATGTAGATTTGTTGAAAAGCATATCATCCATTTCCTCATCTATTGCTCCACGTTGGTTTGCATTTTCTTTCGCTTATTTGATACTTTCCTATCCCTTCGTCCTATTCTTTTCCTGGACGAATATCTGTGTCCTGGTGTCAGGCTTGAACCTGCTGATTTTTGATTGCATACAGTCATTTTGTTCAAGACTTGAACCAGCATCTGGATCTCACTTGAACATCACAGTCTGTCGCCCCACGGCAGCAATGCTTTTCTCTTGGTCTTTTAAAACACTTCTATTAGTTCTTACTGCCCCAGAAGGTGGGAGGCTGCCATGTGGTGATTTCAACTCACTTAATATCTTCTGATTTCACATGTGAAATCCATCTCATGAGACTTTAAGACAAAATGCATTAGTAAATGCTTCACAGCAGGGATTGCATCACCCCCACAGCAGCTGGAAGTGCCCTCTTTACCAGTTTGCAGGGTTGTACTCCGTGGGGCTCTCGTTCTCTGTGGAGCTATTAATGAGCAGTGAATCCTAAGTTCTGGCATCAGAATGGCATGGCCTCCCTAGGGATGACAGGGAATGGCTAATTTCAGCATTGCCTGTCGCTTGGTCACAGCTGCTGTATTCTCACTAATATGGAAGGGATTCTGAGGCCGAAAGGAAGATGTTATCAAGCGTTGATTAAATTAATATTTTTTTTTTTCTGAATTTTGGTTGTATGACTCTAGCCGGGTCTCAGAAAGGTGACACGGCTCATTGCAGCACAGTTGGATTCTGCTGTTGCTGCCATAACCTATTTGTTTTTCTTTTCTTTTTTTTTAAGAGTAAAGGCATTTAACTCCAAACTTATAAAATACCAAGGAGTAAAGCACCCCAGTGAAGAGGTTGTGGATAAGGGCCTGAGGTAGGTGGCATAAACTGGATTACTCGGAGGCTTGTTCTGTCTGTCGTTACCTACCTGTTAGCAAGTCCTGCATGACCCTCTGAAGCAACAGCCACCGCTGCTGCTTGAAAGAGCTGACGCTCGGTGATATTCCCTGCCCTGAAACCCTGCTGTATTGCCTTTAGCTACAAAAGCAGCCCCCTGCCTGCAGCTTCTGTTGGCTGCTTCTGGGTGTTTTTCATTTGGTGGCTTGAGAGGGTGCCTGCCAGCTGTCAGGACACAGGCACAGTTAGTGTCCTCTAGCAGTAACGCAAGCCAGCACGCTCGCTGACTTTGTCCAGATGTTTTTTCATCAGCCTTTGATACCTGGGTGGGCGGAGTTTGCTATTTCCCTGCCTTTTTAGCCCTTTCCAGTCTGGAGCAGGTAAGCCTGCTGCAGCGCTGGGAGGAGTTATACCATGGTACGGTCATGGAGAGCTCCCAAATGACCTCTTTTGCCATTTTCTCTTGACTTTCTTGGTAGTGAGTGTGATGATGCAGGGCTTGATGTAATGCACATGAGCTGCTGAGTCAACCCTCAGCTGGCAATGTTTTATCGTCCTCTTAACCCCATATAGAGCTGTCTGGTGGCTGAGCGGGGAGGAGAGGAGCCAATCTTTCCTGCTTCGTTCAGAATCCAGCCTGTGGGAGCTTTTGCTTTCAGCTGTGGGCAGCTTTCAGGGCAGATTACCCTGCACTTTGGATGCAGCGTTTCCAGGCAGGGCCACAGCAGGGCCCCCGGAGGATGCTCCTGAGAAACCCTGCCTGCAGCCTGGGTCGTGGGTCCTTTCGGGTCCCAGATCTGTACCAGTGCGATGTAATCTGACTTTGTGCAGGGGATATATATTCATCATAGCATCATCTGTGCCCTCTAGAAGATTTGCTCTGGAAGTTTCCCAGTGGATTTATATAGCTCAGAATTTAATACCCTGAACAACTCGGTAGTTTTTCAACTTAATTGTTTAAGAACTCAGTTATAACAGAGACATACTTGTTTCTGATTCCTCTTGCAGTCATTGCTTTCACCATGGCAATCTCTTGAGAGAAATTTTACTAAAATATGTAAAAGATTCCTGTTAATTAGATGTGTGCAAAAAGGATGGGGGTGTCTTTTGTTTTTACAGATTCTTGTATATACAATAAAGTCAGGAAAACGTGTAACTTTTGTAATATTATTATAATGACGCAATTCTGCCTTGAAATGGGGCAGAAACTGTGTTTTCCAGAACATGAAAAAGGCTACAGTTTTGGGTTCTGCCGGGTACCACGGAACGCAGCGTGTGAAGCCAGGCCTGAATAAATGCAGAGGAGGGTGGCACGGCGTCGGGAATCAGCTGCCAGCCCCCGGGCAAATACGGGCTCCACGGAGAGGCTCAGGAAATCCTGCCTTCGAGCCAGCCTTGCTGCTGTGCCAGGGATGCAGGAGCGCGACCCCAGGGGTTATTTGTGCCTCTGGCAAGGAGCTTAGGAAACGAGGCTGCCAGCAGGTTTGGGATAGCTGCGAGCCCGAGCCTGCGTGTGTCGTGTTGCACATCCAGCCCCGCGTTATTTTCGGTTTCACGGAGATGTGGGTGCACGAGCTCTCTGGCCTTGGGCGATTATGCAGCTGCGGTGACCCCACTCCCCAAAAACGCAAGGAAGGAAGGTGTAAAAGGCAGGCAAATAGGCCTTTGAATTTTGAATTGCTCTCAAGAAGCTTTCTTTGCTTTTTTCCTCTCCGTGCTGCCTTACAGTTGCATGCCTGGAATACTTGGGGTATCTCTGCCTAACTCTTGATTGACACGTATGCAAGAGAATAACCTTAATTAGTTAAAATCCCTGGTGTTCGGATTGACCAATAATGTCCAAAGTACTCCTGGGAATACCTTAGAGATAACATTTGTAAAGCAATCTGCTCTGGATCCGAGGAGAAAGTGTTTTTCCAATTAATTTCTGTCCAAGGGTTGGCTGTGATACATATCCAATTGGCAAACCCAGTTTCAGATTTCAGCTTTTAAAATATAATTGGCAGCTCAGCAAATTCATAAAATGGATCCCCATTCACACTTATTTTTGGCTCGCGTTAAGAATGTGCCAACCTGGAACTCTAAACTTAACCCCGAGTGACTTTCCCAGGGCCGCTGCCCTGACAGGGAAGCCTGGCAGCAGCGCCTGGGCCCCTGCCAAGATAAATCCTGAGCCGCCGATGTCAGGGCAGCCGGAGCCTGAACCACAGGTGAGGGGAGAATAAAATGATGGAATAAAGGGTGGATTTTGTAAAACGCCCCCTTGCTGGAACCTTGTTATTGAAGTGATCCTGTGCTTGGCTCTCACTGCTCCAGGGTCTGACACGGTGCTGCAGCTTCTGAGACCGTCTGAGCTGCCAGGCCCACTTTTAGGGCTGTTTAAACATAGAATCACAGGATGGTGTGGGTTGGAAGGGACCTTAAAGATCATCCAGTCCCAACCCCCCTGCACCTCCCACCAGACCAGGTTGCTCAAAGCCCCATCCAGCCTGGCCTTGAACACCTCCAGGGATGGGGCACCCACAACTTCCCTGGGCAACCCGTTCCAGTGCCTCACCACCCTCACAGTAAAGAATTTCTTCCCAATACCCAATCTAAATCTCCCCTCTTCCAATTTAAAACTGTTACCCCTTGTCCTGACACTACATTTCCTGACAAAGAGTCCCTTCCCACCTCTCCTGTAGGCTCCCTTCAGGAACTGGAAGGCCGTTGCAAGGTCTCCCCGGAGCCTTATCTTCTCCAGGCTGAACAACCCCAGCTCTCTCAGCCTGTCTTCGTAGGGGAGGAGCTCCATCACTCTGATCATCTTCGTGGCCCTCACGAACATGAAACACGCGCTGAAGTTAAGATGCAGAGTAAATGCTAACAGCACAGTGTGTTCCAGCTCCCTGCCCCAAGCAGCAGCCAGCAGAAGGCGGTGGAATGGGTTCAGCCGCTGTGACCAAGCCTTGGCTGCAGGTGCATGAATTTCTTTTGACCTGCGGTAGCCCCTCTGGCCAGGAGGCCCAGGTGAAGCTGCCTCCGTGCCCAGCAGAGCCAGAACCCCACCACACGGCTCTCCAAGGTCCGGTCCGCATGCAGGTGAGTGGACGCAATCCCTGCGGGTGGGATTTGTGCGAGTGGATGGGACTGCCTTGGCCAAGCCAGCCTTGCAGCAGCACATCCCCTTGCTGGTGCTACGACATCGACACCTTGTGGTGGACTTGGCCATCGTGTTTTTTTAAAAATATTGATGTATGTCCTGCAGATGTCAATTGCTAGACGTTTCCTAGAGACCATTGGCTAGAGACTTGGCTTTTCTCTTTCAACAACTCTACTTAAGCTCCCTTGGACGAACACAAACATTAGAACATCAAAGGGCAAAGTTCAGAGGCTGACCTAAACCAGTGTCTCTCAAATATCATTCCCAGTTGCACATCAATATAATAAAAGATGAACAGAAATAACCACTGGAAAGTGTTTTTTCTACTTTTCTGTTCTTCTAGAATTGGGATTCCCTGCTTCTTTTTTCCCCTAATAGTGTTATTTTGACTTTAACTTAGGCTGATACTCCCTTTTTTTTTTTTTTCACTTCTGCAAGGCTTAAATATGATCTATGTAACCTAAGAAAGATGCTCTAAAGGTTTAAAGATCTTCCATCTGCTGCTTTAAGTGAAGCCAGGGCTCCAAATCCACCACATGTCATGTATTACGTTATGAGCAAAAGGATATTCAGATGCTGAAGTTCTTCTCCGAGAATGTTTCCCTGCTGGAAATAACATTTTTACAAGCTTCTGTGTTCCCTTTGGTCTCCTCTGAACAGGACCTCCTGTGGGGAGAACTCGGTATTTCTCATTCCGATGATAGTTTTGAGTAGCATTTATAATTGTCTGCCAATGGCTGTGTATTTTTTGGCAGCGACAAATCACAGTCAAGCTTGCTTGCCTGCTAAAAATTTCTTTAGCATCTCTTTTTGGAGAGGTGATGGGATGGACCGCGGCCTTTGCCAGGCTCTCGTGGCACTCGGGCTTTCCATTTCCCTGGAGCTGCAGAATGTGGTTTCGCTGATGAGGTGCATTTTGCCGTTTGCCATTTCGAGTGGTAAAAGCCGTCACGTTCCCCCGCGCTTCTCCTGCTACCTCCCCTGGCAAGTGTCAGTTGCTCTTTACTCCCGTTTAGGCAATTCCAGTTCTAGTAATAGAACACTATTCCTGAGTAAAATTAGGTCCTATCTGTAAAACCAAATCATCAGATAGTGGTGGTATCTTTGTCTTGTCTTTGTGTTCAACGTTGTATTGTGTTCAGTTGCTATAGTTGATATCGCTTATTATTATTAGCAGTTTTCTCAGTTGTTTGGAGCCTCTGTGGATATTAAATTACGGATATTAATTTCAGCAAGCTGACAGTCACGGGAAAGCTGGACCACGCTTTGCTCAGTGTTGCAAGGGTGCAGATGGGTGGCAGCCACCCGTTTCAATCTCTGCACAGCAGTACCTGTCCAAGGTTTATCGTACCACAGATAACATAAAATACTTGCTTCTACCACCTCCACGTTTTTTTTAAATTTTATTTAATACCTCTTTGGTCTTTGAAGAGAAAATTTATTTCCATTTGTCCAGTTTGACTAGTACTTTGTACCCTCTGTGTTTTACTGCCTGCTTCTAGCTTATGGGTTTGTTCTGCCAGTCGGTGTCCTGATGTCTGTTTCTTCTGTATGAAACCAGTAGCCTTAGCAGCTCCCTCAAATACACGATCTTTGTGATGTTTGGTGAAGAATGAATGTTGGTTTTACAGTAAACTTTAAGACTGTTAAATGCATATGGTGGCTGAGTTTCTGCTGGCACCCCCTTTGATCCTGAGAGGAGAGAAAAGTCAGCACAAGCACCTGTGAATGCAACTTTAAGTCTGTTTCCTTCCCGAAAGAGCTTTTGCTAGGAACACTGCTTTAAGGAGTGATGGGAAAACAGCCTGACCGTATCAGATCTCTGCCAGGCCAAAGGTATCTATGTCATGGTTTTAACAACAAACAAAACCTAAAAATATTTGAAAGAAAAAAAAAAAAGAAGAAAAAGGAAATCAGGAAAAAATAACAAAAAGAAACCCCTAGCAAACCCTTCAGCTGGAGAGCGGGGGTGAAGGCAGAGATAGGATGCTCTCTGGGCTTGAGCAGGAGGAGGCACAGCAAGGGAGGAGGTGAGCGCTCAGGGTGGGGAGGGAGCACGAAACAAGGGTCTGGGGGGGCAGTGGGTGGGGGAATGGGGTTTTGCAGAGATGGAAGGAGAGGGGTTGGGACTGGGAAACATTTTGTAACTTGTGGCTCGCTCCATAAAGAGCGCGATGGAAATTCTCAGCCCAGTGAGAATGGGAAAAAAAAACCAGGTGGCAAAATTTGAGAATCCTAGGAAAAAGCGTGACACAGGGGAAGCCAAAGAGAAGGAGCTGGCAATGCAGTTAGGGTGAGCAATTCTGCATCAGCAGAGGCATATCGTCTGATTTCCTTGCTGTGTTCAAAGGCCTGCCAGCCCTCCATGTGTTGTCCTAACTTTCTGGCTTGCCACCTTGCATGTGTTGTCCCCACAGATCGCTGTGTTTGCAGCTTTACTCCATTTGTATGTCCATTTTGATTGCATTTGTCAAGTCAGCACATCTTACTGTACATCTCACTAAAGAGTTCCTCTGAGCCTGCTGCGAGCCCTCAAGGCAGTGAGCCCAACTTGGGGCACAGAAGGGATGTGGCTAAAATGCTAGAAAAATCCCTTCACCATCAATTGCAAGTCATAGAGCTTTCTTAATAATGCTAATGACAAGCAACAATATTAAACTGTGCTTCTCAAGAGTTCCCGGCCTCCCAGTCCCACCAGCATGTAGGAGGTAAATATTAGAGTGAACTTGTATGTATGTGAGTGACTGCAGAGCAGACCTACCCTGGGGCAAAGAGAAGCACAGGTTTTACGATGGCAGGGTGAAGGACTTAAGGCTCCAGGAGCAAAACTGAGATGTTCTGACTCCTGGCTTGGGAAAAGTCCGCACAAAAGGTGAAAGATAATGTCTGAATTGTTATCTTAGAGATATGTGTGTAAAGTACCTGGGTCTGATGTAGGAGTTCGTCTGTTAAAGGCTTCCACCAGAGGCTTTGGGGAGTTTTTGACTTGCAGAGGGGGTCTGTCCCACCTGGTGAGGGACAGGCCTTGCTTGTTCTTGCCCAGCAACACAACTTGTTTAAGGAGGAGAGAAGCTGCAAAACCTGTCTTGTTCTTTTTAGTTGTTTGTGATTAGTTCAAATGTTTGCTTATAAGTTGCACTGGCTCCTAAGGGAAATGAGTTAAAACGTTAGCAAAGCTTCTCAGAATAATTGGCAAATACAAGTGTTTGGTACAGAGCAAGATTACCTACCTCATAGAGCATCTCGTGGCATTAATTTTTATGGTATCTAAGCTCACCAAATTAATAGACTTGTCATCAATGTTCTGTGAGGAAGAAATGTCTAGGTTTAAGAAGAGGTGGGAGACAGGTAGAGTGAGCTGGACTGCACCAGCTGCAGAGGACCACCCTCTTTCCTCCTTTTCATGCTGAGGATCCATTGCAGGGGTGACTTCCACCCGAGACCTCAGTGAAATATTTCTATCCAGTTTCCCTAGCCTCTCACAGAGGAGGGTGTCTGTGACCTCCTAACTTTGGGAAAGGGTGAGTGTAGAGAAGGGAAGAGGATTCTCTTTTATGACTTTTTATTTTATTTTATTTAATCTTAAAATGAACTTGGCAACTCTGTAAATCTCCCTTGGGAAAGCAGCCCATCTCCCGGAGGATTGCTCCCACTGTTTCCAGCTTCTCCTAAAAGAGTCTTGACAACCAAAAAGCAGAGAACATCAAGGGCTTTCCGAGCCTGCTGGGATTTATGGATTCGTTTTCAACTTGGCAGTGAGAGCTGGACTCGAATGCATCTCAGCAGAGATGCCAAAGAGCAGCAGCCTCCTGCCCTGTCTGCGCAAAAGCTGTCTCCTCCTTTCTGTTAGCAGCCCCTTCCCCTGCCTCAGGAGCTGACAAAGCCAAAAAGCAATCCTCCTGTCTTGGAAAGTGCAAAAGGCTCTGCAGTAGAGACTCCCGAGTCCCAGATGCTTGTGCTGTGGTGAAATAACGAAAGAGCCTGTGCTTTCCGTGGGCTCCTGGCCAGGGGCAGAGCCCCTCTCAAGCAGGCAGTGACACAACGCTGCTGCAGGGCTGCCCTTCCAACTAAAGCTCCATGAGAAAAAAAAGCCCTCTGGAGAGCAGAAGAGCCAAGAGAAACCAAGTTTTGTTTAGCACCAAAGCCTGATTTGTTTTCCCAGACACTTTCTCAGCAGAATCCTCGTTCTATGGATTTTACTGAAAGATTTCCCAGTAAATAAGACAGAAATGAAAGAAAGAAAGAAAAAAAAGTTATGAAACATCAAGTGAGGGTTTTGAACAACCACCAAATTCCTGTGCATCCTCAAAGGAAAAGGAGAAAAGCTTATGTACATGTCTCCAGCAAGCCAAGGGCACTATACTAAGGCAGCCTGCCAATTTTCCTATAGATTTTAAATGCTTTTTGTGTTGAAATATGTAACGTACATTCCAGACATAAAAATAAATGTTGACGTGCGCTTACATCCTGCTCCCTTGCTGTGTGTATGTCTTCTGAATGCTGTCATTTGCCACTTGCTCTGTTTGAGTGTGTGGAAGGTGGTTTTCCACTCTGCATCGTGCTGTCTCTGTGAGTATGTGCATGTGTACAGCAGCATATATGTGTACATCAGTGTATATATATGTACAGCAGCAGCTGGGAAAGCTCTGGACAGGTTGCTAGGCAAGTCAACGAGCCTGGCACAATATAGGCATTTAATCCATAAAATGTCTCAGGGCAATTCAGTGTGTGGCATATTTCAACTCAACTAATGGTGGCTGTAGAGCTCAAATGCTTTTCAAAGTGTTTCACAGTGCATTTATTCCATAGTTTTGTTTTAACGTCATTTCTAATATTTATATAATGTGCAGTGGATATTGTGTATGGCAACATGCACCAGCCATTCTGGTGAACCAGATATATATTATGACTATAATTAGTGGAAAATTCATGACATATGGAAAAAAATGTCATGTTCTGTGAAGATAAATCGTACCTCCAAAGTCCAAGTTAGAATTTCTTGGAGCCAGCCACATGGCTGTAAGAGATTGAACTGATACAGTAGACTTACTTCCTGAAGATTCTTTAAACACCACCACCAAAAAAACCTGCTGGCGGTCTCCAGCGGGAAATGGGTCGAACTGTCACCACTTTCACAAAATTCACCATGTGATAATGTCACTAAAGGTAAATTACTGCTCCTGAGTCACCTTTTTGAAAGCAAGAGAATTGAGAGTTTTCAGTGAGGGCCACGTATAATTCCTGCCTGGAGCCAACATCACCAATTGCATTTCAGAGAAGAACCTAACTGAGAGAGTGAGACCCCACCTGGAGTACTGCGTCCAGCTTTGGAGTCCTCAGCGCAGGAAGGACATGGACCTGTTGGAGCAAATCCAGAGGAGGGCCATGAAGATGATCAGAGGGCTGGACGAGGCTGAGAGAGCTGAGGTTGTTCAGCCTGGAGAAGAGAAGGCTCCAGGGAGATCTTATAGCAGCCTTCCAGTTCCTGAAGGGGGCTACAGGAGGGATGAGGAGGGACTCTTTATAAGGGAATGTAGTGACAGGAAGAGGGGTAACGGTTTCAAATTGGAAGAGGATAGATTTAGATTAGGTATTGGGAAGAAATTCTTTACAGTGAGGGTGGTGAGACACTGGAACAGGTCGCCCAGAGAAGTTTTGGAGACCCCATCCTTGAAGTATTCAAATCAGGCTGGATGGGGCTTTGAGCAACCTGGTCTGGTGGGAGGTGTCCCTGCCCATGGCAGGGGGGGTGGAACTGGATGATCTTTAAGGTCCCTTCCAACTCTAACCATTCTGTGATTCTATGACAGTGCAGGGTCAGAGTTTGTAAATCCAACCTGAATGTTGGACTTGATGAAGCATTAGTGCTAAGAGGAATGGAAGAAGAACTTTAAAAAATAAAAAAAAAAGAAAAAAGATGACATTGTTCAGAACAAAGTGTTTTAGATGACCATTTTATAATGTGTTAAAACATTTTTAAAACATGTCATACTGACATACTTAAACTTTGGTACAATGCCAAAAACCTTCTGGACCAACCTTAATATTTGAATCACAACCTGAAGAATTCAGTGGAATAATGCAGAGATTAGCAGCTTTACAGTTTACTGAAAAAACAATCATGTCCCAACAGAACACAGTTTAAATGTTTGTAATCATAAATCAGCTCTATAATTGCATTATGAGACCATGTTTAAGTTAACAGTAGTTTTCCTGTTCAATATGACAGAGACACTTTAAAGGGTTTTGTTGTTGTTGCTTTTCTCTCTTGGTAACATCTGGGTTTTTTCTTGTTTTAATTAACAACCCTGATCCCTTAGCCCACATCAGGCCGTTCATTGGAGATTACTTCCCTGATTTGATTTACATTGTGCGTGATCCCTGAGAAAAATACCTGCAGCTTCCTTCAGGTGCTCTGGGGTACCTCCCCCACCTCTGCTCACGATTCTGTGTGGTCACAGCATTGATTTATAAACACAAGATATATCTTTGAAAGCTCACTGACAGAGGGCTGGACCCGTAACAGGCAATAACACGGACCAAAGATGCCCGACAGCCCTGTGTTAGGGGAACTAGTCCAAATTCCTTTTTATCCTTGTTGAGTAAGTAGTCATGGGGGGTCTCTGTGGAGAGCCTTTTACTGGGGAGTATGGTACTTTTATGGTAGTTGAACAATAGTTTAGGACTGTAAAAACATGTCTAGTGTTTCAAGGCACTAATGAAGATCTATGCCATCCTGAAACTGGCCACCAGTGAGGTTCAAATTCTGACAGCCCGGTTACCCCGAGCCCTCTTATTCGCTTCCATGGGATGCAAATGAGATCCCACTGCGGTGAACGGCAGCATTTGCCTTGACGTGATGCCCCATGTGACGCAGCCGGTTGATGCTTAGATGTGCTCCAGGAACGGCTATAACCCTTGCCATTGAGTCCTTTAGTAACGCTTGGTTAAGCCTCAGAGCAGCATCTTTTTTGCCCTGGGACATGCGCTTGTTGGGAAAGGTTTGATCTGGCAGCTTCACAAGTTTCTGTGTCTTTGAATCAGTAAAGTCAAGCTGGCAATATCCCTGATATCGGGGTACAAAGCCATGACGTGGTCCACCTCGCCGTAAGGGAAGAGGGAGCACAGCTCCCTGCGTATGTCTGCTTGCTGGGCAGAGGGTGGCCTCGCAGCTGGGGCGGGCCAGTAGTCACCATAAGGGGTGTCGGGGTAAGCATGGGCTTTCTGGAAGAAGCCCAGCCCATTGCTGGAGTCCAAGAGGAAGGGGTGCCGTGGGTGCGGGCTGGGGAAGCAGTGCTGCTGCTGCAGGTGCTGCTCGCTGTACAAGTGGAGCGGGTCTGGGGGAAGAGCTGCGGACTGCGGCAAAACACGGTGCTGGGTCTCCAGGACCCGTTTGTGCCGAGCACCACCGGGGACGTAGGGGCTCCTCTGACCCATCCTGTGTGTGCCGCAGCACTCCTGGGGCCAGCTCCGGTCTGAGCTCATCCCGCCCCGCGCAGGCAGGAGCACCGGTCGCTGGAAGGGGCATCCTGGTGGGCCGGTGTGGTCCAAGCTGTGGGGGTGATGAAGGGAGTAGGGGTTGTGCCTGAGGTCACTGCAGTGATGAGGGCTGTCCATCACCTCTCTGTCCTGAGAGGGATGTATGGGCTGATTGTAGCTGTAGGTGCTGTCACCGATGGATAGCACTGACATCTTCTCCAAGAGCGGCTGGTCTCGCGGCAGCTCTGGATGTAGAAACTGCTGGTCCAGACCCAGGTCAAAGCTGGGGCCACCAGCCCAGGTGCCAGATGGCCACTCAGGACAGCTTCCCTGGGACCACCCTAGGTAGCAGGGAGCGTCTGGGCAGCCGCTGGCTTCTGGCAGTGATTCTGTGCAGGCATGAGGTGGTGCAGGATCTCCTCCTGTGCTGTACGGCGAGCCGTTACGCTTCCCCTCCTCTTTCCTCAGGCTTAATTGGACCCCTGTTTTGGCCCTGAGCTCATCAGCCACTGAGAGCTGAGCTTGGTGTGGTCTCTCTGGGTGGTAAAATTTGCACTTATTGCCATAGGTGCATTTTTTACCTGAAAGAAGAATAATAATAAAAAATATCAATCAGGAGGTCACTAGCAGCCATGTCAATTAACGTCCTCGCCGCTTCTCCCCGGCACTGTGCGTTTGCAGGGGTGCGGGGAGGACAAACAGCAAAGGGGGGAAGTGCTATTTTCCAGCTCGGTACTTTTGACCCCAGATTTAAATATCGCTGACCTGAATAGCAGGGTGAAGCAGCAGTGAAAGGAAGTCTCTGCTATTTTGGAAGTGTCTGAAACTCACTTATGTTCCAGTTGCTGCACTCAGTGGGCTGGGAGACCTGCTGCTACCAAGGGTTGCTTTAAAATAAAGGGTATAAGGGATTTACCACTGAGAAACCTCCACGCTACTGGAAAAAATAAAGGGTATAAGGGATTTACCACGGAGAAACCTCCACGCTACTGGAAAGCTGTTGGGAGGGGAAGTGTTTGGGTGGCCTTTCCCAAGTGCTACAATGCAAGTCCAGGCTGCAAAGTGAAAAGCCAGGGTGCCCGGTTTGGGTGCTGCCTGCAGGGGAGGACAGAGGAACCAGAAACAGCCTTCATTGAGGCTGAAGCCACTTAAGCAGGAGAGGAAAAAAGCATCACACGTGTGAGCAGCCCAGACCCAAGCCCCTGTCACACAAAGAGGCTCTCGGCTTGCCCTTGGCTGAAGGAACGTGCCGCTGGGAAGCAAGGGGCAGGAGGAAGAGGGGTTCACAGCACGGAGAGAAACCCACCATAGGGACAAGGTTGCCATTTTGGTTCAGGAAGCACTGGCTTTTTGCTGAGGAAGTTACTAAGAGTGGGTCCATGCCGGCCTAACGGGTCATCAGGAGGCATAAACCTGAAAAAGGAAAAAGTCACTGGGGGGGAGGTAACAAAAAAAAAAATACCTCGAGCTTTTGGAGCTAAAGTGCCATCACAGCTTGTGGCACAAGCTCAGGGCAGAAAATCCTTATGATCCTTTTGTGGCCTGGCCTACAGGAGTCAGGCTGCGTTACTGGACACAGTGCCCTCCTGCCTGCAAGGACAGCGCTGCTTCAGCTTCATGTAGTTGTTGGTTTTTCCCTAGTAACTTAAAGCAACGGGAAAGGCACGGCAGCTTGTCGTAGCTCTGGCCAGCCAGAGGTCCCAGCCATTGCAGCATCCCGTCCTTTTTCTCTGAAGCAGCAGCAAGCTCTTCTGTGGTACCAGCACTGCAATACTCACCACCAGCTCCCTTCCCTTTTCTTACTAAATACTTAGGAGAGTGAGGATCAATTCAGTTAATTCAGAGCTACAGCTGATAATGCATGTGGTGTGATAAATAGGCCCAGCCTTGTCAGGGATTCAGTGACGGCTCAGCCTCTCAGGCATGGTGCAAGTGCCTTAATGAAACCTTCCCCAATGGGGAAGATAAAGGGCCAGAGAGACCAGCTTCTTGTCTCTCGTATTCTAGAAAGTTATGATTACAAAAGCATAGGAAAAAGGGCTGTTCTGCCTTGTAGGGGAATTAAAAATACTGCCAGAGAGCCGACCCCCCCTCACGGATTTAATTCTGCTTCTTATAGGAAACAGAAATTAAAAGATACCAAACCTCGAATTAACATCCTAGTTTGGATTGGCAAGAAGCAAAGCTGGTCACTAATGCTGCCATTCAAATAGAGAAGTTCATTGAAGAGTGACATGGGGGATTTAAGATCAAAGCTAAGGGAGCAGGAACTACAGAAATGAGATAAGAAAAGTTGCAGTAAATTCCTTTTTCTGAAAAAAAGGCTCATGTACTCTGCTGCCGGTGGGAGGTGCATTGATGTTGGACCTGACTTGGCCCGTAATGTTTAAATTCACGCTTGTTTAACAGCAACTGTCTCTTACCTGTTACTGACAAAAGAGTACATGAGTAGTCGCTGCTCAATAAACCATTTCCACTCGGGGTTTTCATTCTGGAGGTCCCGGTAATTGTCATTGGAAACAATGACTCCATCTTTCTCATAAGCAACTTTCACTATATAGCGATCATCGTAGCAAACTACCCTCTTGCCTTTCACCTTCCGGGATGGGGTGTACACAAGGATCGATTGCTTTTCAAGCTCTTCAAGAATGTGCTGATCTGGTGGGGTGGTTGGCAGAAATCGAAGAGGAAAAAAATAAAAATCAAAAAAAGGATCAATTAATAATGACCATGTGCTAGAAATGCTCAATCATGTGCTGGAAACTGACAGGACTCTAAAGAATTTCCAGCACTTTAGGCGACTTAAAGCCGAGTGATTTTCAGATACACTGATATTTGGTGGTTGTTTGGCAATTTGAAAATTAGGTCTTTTACAAAAGCATCTAATATTAAAATTTGAGATACCTTTTTTAATTTTTAAGTCTTTTCCAGAGACGGATGGCTTGAATTCTACACCAGAGATACGCTGAACCCCTGGAGTTCTCCTTTTACCCCACTAGATGCAAGAAGGCTCATAACCAGCCCCGGTATGAGTGTTACTGGGAGATAAAATGTGTCTGATAGAATAAATAAACAAACAAACAAACTTATTTTGCTGCTGTTGAGGACACCCTGGCTTCTTGTTGTTCCTGCTACACAGAAAGATGGATCCCCAGCCGCCTCATCTGCAGCCACAGATGCCAAGCTGCTGGCACAAATCTGGCAGATCTCTTTCCAGACAAACTAAGTCTCACCACCCTCCGCAGGCTTCAGAAGGTGTGTTTTCCTCATCCTGGGAGAGGAACCTGTGTAGCTCCTGTATCAGGGTAATAACAGCTAATAGTCCTGCAGTAGCCAAAGCTGTGGATGTTGCAGCCTTTGAATAATGTGTGAAATGATGTTGCTGAGTCCTGGCTGGCCTTAAAAGCTCTGCAGACTCACTTATTCTTTAACTCAGCTGGCAGCAACTCATGCTTCTAAAGCAGAAGGCTCGAGGCAGCATAACAAAGCCCTGCAGGCAGTTTTAGCTGCCAGCCAGGAGCATGTGGCAATAAATTAATGACTAATTTAAGTGATGGAAACCTGATATGCAACTTGCACTCTGTGTGTCTTTATAGGGAAAACCCATACTGGGCTCTTCACACCCGTTGCCTCCAAACAGCACCTAATGGTTGCCAAATTATGCCCAGGATCGTGACCTACCTGCAATCGGACTGTCTTGGCGAGGGGGCTCCTTTCTCCAGAGTGGGACAAAAACCTTGATGTACGTGTGCCCCCTTTCTCGAAACCAATCCACTGCCAGCTGGATCCCCCAGCAGGAGAATACCTCTTTGTTTCCGTGACTATATCAAGAAAAAAAAAAAAAAGAGGAGGATGGTGAGGCAAAGCTTTCAAGAAGCTTAGAGTTCTCTTTAACTGAGCCAATAAAGAAAAGGCAAAACAAACAGCTTTTGAGTCGTTCACCAGTTTCCAAGAAAACAACCTGGCAGGGTATCCCGTCTGAACAGGTCCAAACACCTCCAGCAGAACCAGAAACTTGTTATCTGAAGCAGCTTGGATACTTAAAAACAGAGCTATCCTCTACCCCATTTCTATGACCTGCCTGCTACTTCCATCTGTATCTGGATGGACTTGGGTCCTAAAGTATGAGCAATATCTTAGGCTTTATCAGATCTTCCATGTGCCTTGTCTGATAATGGTTTGAGGAGTGAGAGTTTCTTCCAGCACAAGCAGAAACTCACGAGGCTCTCCTATGAGAAAGAAAATGTGGGAATTTTCTGCTGTGGTAACAGTGACATTAGAGATTTCAATGTCTGAAGCTGCAGCTGAACTCTGTTGGAAACATGAGTCCAACTATGGGGGAGGGAAAACTGTAAGAGGCAGGATGGGAAATATGGAGAACCTAACCCAGAACACCAGAAAAAGGGATGAGACCTCAGTGGAGATGGCCACAGGCACCTCAGTGCCATCTTTACCTTGCCCTAGTTTGTGAATTTTGTCTTTATCGCACAGAGAAGTAGCGAAGCCCTAGGACAGGCGCTGCAGAGGATGCCGGCAAGGCGGGTTCTGGAGAATTGTCACTATTCAGATCAAGACACAGAAAACAACCTCAAGAAATAGGGATGATATCCTTCCCGAGTTTCTCTCCCTCTCCTTCTCTCCCCTCCCCTCCTTGAAAGTTCTTACTCCTTGTCATTCTCTTATCTAAAATTTGACTACAGTGCAGTGCACATGTAAAGGAAGGAAATTTTTTAACTACCTCTGCATAAGGAAACAAAAATAAACTCTATGCAAAGTCCTAAAATTGATAAATACCCTCCAGTATCTACAGAAGCCTTATGCTTGTACTTTGAGCTTTCTGGTTAATATCACCACAGTCTCACTCAGGCTTTCACCTCTGCAAAACATACTTGCAAATGACTCTTTTCGTTACTACGCCTACCTGCAGTGATGGACCAGTCAAGGACAACATCACTGTCTTAAATACCTCTCTCCCCACCATCCCCCAGGAATTCAAGTCTAGGTTATGCCCACATCAGTCTCATAATCAAAGCTCCATCTTACACCTCATGAAAATTTCAGTGCTGGAGTGGTGGCCACAAATGAAAACCAGTGCACTTTGGAAGAAGAAACATGGTTGTTTATTAATAGCTACTCAGGCAGCAGGAAGTCTTAAAGAAAACCCCACCCAGCAATAATAAAGGGTCTGAAGTGCTCAACACATCTAATGTCCACTCTAGAGCAACTGTTCTGTTTGGTTTTAAAGGTTAAGTTCAACCCAGGCTAGGTATAAAGACAGGTGAATTGAAAGTACAGGTGAGATATTTTGAGACAACTGTCTTTAAAAGGAAGTCTAGGTACATCTTTAATGCTGTGACTCAAAGAAACTCAACAACAGCCTGCTTTCAACGTTGACTACTCATACGTTTAACCTTGTCAGCTTTAGGAAAGTAATTCTAGATGTATGCCCAGTGCAGCAGGTAAAGCATTCAAGTGATTTGTCCCAAAGGCCAAGCAGAACCAGTAAGAAGAGGCACCTGGAACTGGTTTTGTGCTATCACTTAATCCAGTTGCTGCTGCATTGCTATAGGGACTTTAAAACTTTTCTTGCTCCTGTGCGGGGAGTTTGTGTTGCCTGAGGACAGAGCTGTCGTGGTCGGTCCCATTGCTCTCCCTCCTGTCAGCAACAGGGACATGGCGCTTGGGTACCAGATCAGCAGGGCCCATCTCTCAGGAACCAAAGGAGCAATTTGGCCTGGCTCTGACTCTGGCAATTAATCCATAATTAGCATGAAGTGGATCCTTTTTTGCATTGTGCAATTCCAACCCCTTTGAGAAGAAGTTTATTCAAAACAACTCATTTTGAAAACTGGGAATGGCCCCATCTCTACCTGGCTGAGACACAGCATCAGCCACAGCGTTGGCAGAAGGGGGAGAGCCAAATGCAGGACGCTGCTGGCCTAGAAGGCACCTGTACCTACCACAGCTTAAAAACTAGGTGTAAGTGCAAGCACTAGACTAGATAGCAGCAAACAGGGTTATGACAGTTGTCTTTTCACATTAACAAAACTCAATTTCTATTTTTTCCACCAGCCTTGCTAAACTATCCTTCCCACTTCCCACGGATGGGCCAGCAGACGGGTAAGTTTCTCATTACACCTGATGGAAGCACAAAGTGTACTCAGATATTTGACTAGAGAGACTGGATGAAGGAAAGGTTATTATCCATTTGGTTTCTATGGACAGGCTGATGGATGATTAGAGATCACCACCTCACTCATTCACTTTATTACTCTGGGGCATATACGTCCTTTTCAAAACCTTGTACCCTACCATAGGCCCTCCACACCAGCTCTGAAATGCTCCAGAAACACCATTCCCGAGACAGAAATACAAATGCTCAAGATGCTTTTCTCCACCCAGCAAACTGCATCTCCAGGCTTCAACTTTTTGACAGCTTCATCCCTAAATTGCTGCTTCTCCTGCACTTTCATGGTTATTGGTGTTGCTGCTGATGTTTTCATGGTAAGGAAACCTGACATCCCTTTTCCCTGACTATGCTGCAAAGCACCCTTCTCCATCTGACAGCAGCAAACCAGAAAAAATAAAACAAGGATACTGAAAGCACTCATCAAATCCATCCCATCAGCCAAAGTAAATGTCATTCAGCACCACTTCGGAAAGGCATCCAGGAGAGGAAAGCAGTTCTTTCCAGGCTGTGTCAGTTCAGCATGAACTAACAAGCTCAACAGTTTTCTCCATCGTGCCAAATGGTCTTTAACTTTATCAAGACAGAGGCTGGGGATGTCTGAGAGGAGCTGTAAAACGTTTGCCTTTCTGAAACTCAAAAATACTTCACATTCCTCTGATTTCTCCTAGGTGAAAAGACAAGGAATCCATGGCAGAACACCAGCTTTCAATAGTCTAGCAGGCAAACATCTCTCAGCCTAGCATTTTGGAAATTATTCTACAAAAAAGATTTAAACTTTACATGCCAGAAGCATAGTTGGCGTCTTGAAAACCCATTTAGGTGAGCTTGTGGTCTAGGAAAGCAATATGACATGCTAGCTCGAGCCATCTGCTGCACATGCCTGTAATGACATGTGGTTTAAATAATCTCTATCTAGCAAGCTCCTGTGCATGGGCTGGTGCAGCAGGAGCTTTCCCAGCGTACTCCAAGCTCATTAGCCACCAATTTACTCCTCTGTGCCTCCTGCTCAGTGGTAAGGGTGCATCTTCTCTAATCTTGAAAGCAACACTGTTCTCTGCCTTGTCCACCTCTGCCTGCTCTAAAAAAGCTCTGCTAAGTTGGTGAGGGCAAGGTTGGGCAGGAGAACGGAGCACATAGGCAGTCACGGGTAGTGCTGCACCTAATGCAGTGACAGGGTAGGTGCTCATCTCAGCCACTCTGCCTGAATGGGTGCTCATTTCTTTTGCAGAGAGGCAAGAAGGACACCCTAAAGAGCGTCTAGGGTGAAAATGCAAATGGGGGCAGAAACCCCTAATACCTGGCTACTGAGCTCATGGCCCAGCCAAGGCTAAATGGATTTGCTGTGTTCATAGAATCATAGAATAGTTTGGGTTGGAAGGGGCCTGTAAAGGTCAACTAGTCCAAGCCCTCTGCAACTTCATCTTCAACTGGATTGGGCTGCTGAGAGCACCATACAACGTAACCTTGAATGTTTCCAGGGATGAGGCATCTACTGCCTCTCTGGGCAACCTGTTCCAGTGTCTCACCACCTCCAGCCTACCACTCTTCTGTATTTCTCACTCCTTGAGAGCTGCTCTGACCAAGGAAGCCCTCGTTTTTGAGTGGGATTTCTCCCTTCATCCAGAAGATGGCATAATCTGCTTAGTCTCCACTTGATCTGGATATGCTTGTCCCCTTTGCACTCTAATCAGCGGGGATCTCACCTAACACCAAAGCTAACTGAAGGAGGAACCCCTCCTCTGCCTTGTCTCACCCTGTGAGGACAGGCTTGGCCATACCAAGTGGAAAGGGACGTTAACAGGGAAAACCAGTGGGAGAGACAGAAAACCAGACTCTCTACTGCCAGGACCTCTGGCTGTTCCTATTGCTTGGGTAAACAGAGGCCAACCCACTGCTGTCTTTGGACTTCCTATCCACATGGACACGCCAGGTTCCCCATCAGTAGGAGTGCTTTCACAGTGTCAGGACACTGCATAGGAAACATAATTGGCCAGGGTGGGTTGCTATGACTTTTCCCAGAAACAGTGTCAATTAAAGAAGAAACAAGACTATTTAGTACAAAAGTCAACTATTGATTTCCTGATGTTTCCATCAAAATGAAGCCAAACCAAAAACCAACAAAAATATACAAGTCAGGAACATTGCTGGGGTTTACTTGCAAGCCAAAAGAGTAGAGAACTATGCTGCTGTTAGGAACCACTGCCACTTGTCTTTGTTTCCCCTCTCCTTCTTAGCTTAGTTGGGCTGTTCTGTCTACCTGGTCATCAGTTTTTCCTGGAAACACCTCAGCATGTAGATTCAGAAATCTGAAAAGGCAGGGAAACATCAATGGTGAACTGAAAGTGGAGGAGAGCTGCTGAATCATATGGCCATAAACAGTAGTGGTTAGCTACCTGTCGGCTTGTAAAAGGTCAAAATTCAGAGCGAGCCAGTGATTTGCATTTTAACAAGTCCCCAGAAGCTGTGCCTCAGCCAAAGAACAAGAGTAAGCATTGTAATACATTATACATCAAATACATCAGTGCAGCTCTCACCTGAAGAAAAAAATCATACTTCATGCCACCAGTTTTAAAACTCAAAAGCTTCAGAGGAAGAGAGCTGAAACAGAGCTTACCTCATTGCAACGTTGCTGCCATCGATCACAATGGGTCTCAAGTGACTGGAAGAATCACTGTCATCTTCTTCAAGCCACTTCAACCCTGGTGAAGTGCTACATGATCCACGGGCGACAAGTTTTAGCTGGGAAGGTTGAGCCTGGCTTTCCAGAGCTTGAGGTTTGCTTCCCATCCGAATCAGCTCTTTCAGCACATCATCCTCCAGGGCCTCTTGGCCCAGGTTCTCCAGGACTTTGCAGATGTCCTGCTTACCATAACCCAGCTTGCAGAAAAAATCCAGCTTGCTCTGGTGTGCTTCCACCCCTGCCGCAGAAACTTTTCCAGAGCGTGGTGGCACCGGCTTGCTGGAAAGCGAACTGGCCAGTGCCATCCTAGCAGGCATTTATGTTCCTTCAAACCCAGTGCTCCTGTCTTCCCAGCCTCCTCCAACAGGCATCAGCTTCAGCTGGGGGAAAGATGAGAAATAACGAAGGCAAGCGTTAAGGGAGAAGGTGCAATCGCAGTTATTTGCCTGGTGCACAGCAAAGAGCCGATCGGATCAGCTGCCTTCTCTCTGGAGAGACCGTCCGGTCCTCTCTCTCCACGTTTCAGCATTTTTCTGGCCCACTCTTACTTATAAAAGCACCGGAGCGTTCCCTGTAATGTTTGTCACTCTGCGGGCGTCATGTCAGACAGGTGTCATCCTCCTTCACGAGCTGTGTACAGCGACACGCCGCGTGCGTAAGCGTGCGCTTCAGACTCATCTCACAGGAAACGATAAAAGGGACGGTGTAGCCGGGGATTTTCAGTTTGCTCAGTGTGGTTTGTGAGCCGCAGATAAAAATCTGTCGGATGTTGCTGGATGAGCCCCCGATGCCATAGCGACTTCCCCCCTGTAGCACATTTCATTGAGTGATTTAAGGAGACGGGTTGTTTGCAAAGTAGCTGGGACGCTGAATTTTTTTTTTTTTTTTTTTTCATAGTTTTTTTTTTCCCAGTGTGTGTGTCCCTGTGTGTCCACACAGACACACCTCACGAAATTCTGTCACTCATCTGTTCCGATGATGCCCGAGTGACTCTTTTCCTGTTATTTGCTATTTCAGTGAGGGCTTTTACATTTAGAGAAGCCGCTTGTTTTTTGAAAGCTGCTGGGGCCGTGGTTGGCAGCAGACAATCTAAAAATGTGTTTCAATTTCACTTAGATTTATTGTCAACAGAAACTGGTGATTTCAGAAATGAGTGTGCAGAAGTTGCAGAAAGCTACTTCAGGCTTCTCCAGAAGTGCACCGTTGACGTTTCTGGCCTACCCAGTAAATGAGGGTGATGGGGAGCAGACACAGGCGTACCCAGAGCTGCTTCAGCCCAACAAGCGTGACAAGAGCAGGACACACACCGTGACCACTCATACATCAAGCCAAACACGTCACTGTTGGGCTTGTCACTGGTCACTGCTGGCTTGCTTGCACCGAAGCTTCTCTTGCCCCATCTCTGCAATTATTGGTGCTACCTGGATAAAAGCTACGGCTGGTTCACCTACCCACGTGTAGGATGTAAGCAAATGCAGCCAGCAAATGAAGCAGAATTATTTGACCAAACAGCTACCTCCATGATGAGCCCAGAGCCATAACTACATTGCACCCATCGGCTCCCCTTCCCAGTCCCGCTCCCTGCCCAGCAGTGGGACACCCCAGGAGCCCAGAAGTCAAAACCATCTGGAGGAAGGCATGGGGGGACTGGAGAAGGGGAGATGGGAGAGGAGTGTGAGTGCAGCTTCTCCCAGAGGCATGAAGGGTCTCCCTGGGATATGGGGAAGAAATCTGCTTTGAGTTCAGTTAATTTAAAACTGATTAGTTCAGTAGAAAAAGCTGATAACTAGGTCTTAGAAAAACCTGATAATCACCACTTCATACAGCTTTGACCTTTACTTTTCTACAATAGCCTTCCAACTTTCAGGTATTCTTCGGGGTGAGCAATCTGGCACTCTATTAAAAGTGACAAATAGCATCAGTCAAATAAAACCCACCTTAAGTTATGTCACATACATAAGGGGAAAGCAGTTACCATGTGTATTTTTCTTGAAATGAAAATGTTGCTTATTTTAGCCATGGGCTTGACTGGTATTTCTCACAGCCCATTCCACAAGTGTAACAGTTTTTGCATCTTATCCTTGTCTTTAATTCATGGACCAAAGATGGAAAGGGATTTGCCTGCTTTTTAATTACTGAAATGGTTTCTCATCTTTGAAATAACTACGGAAATACATGAACGTATCTTTGTACCCAAATATAGCTGAAGTTGTCATTGCTGGGCTGGTGAGGTAGCAAACCCTGCTTCCAGGTGTGAGGTCTGTGGCTCCAAACACTTAACACATACTACTTGATTGGGGTTTTTTTGATGTCTCAATTATTTTAACAAATTATGGTAAATTAAAAAAGACAGCTGCTATCTGTCCTCAGGTTGAAAAGAAAATATTTAATACATATTTAAATAGCCATAACTATTATTTTTTTAAGCCTGTACTTCTGTCTTTTCTGATGCTTTTTCTTTTTTTTTTTATCAGAGCAATTTCCCACATTAGCATCACATTGCGTTGTGCGTATGTTTGTCCTGGATTTCATCAGAAAGTAGGTTCAATTCATTCCTTCACAATTTTACCGGCCACTTTTCTGTCTGCAGAGAGTGCAGAGGCCACATCTGTCTTGCAGCTCCCATCATCATCATCATCAGCAGCAGCAGCAGACATGAGCATGTGCGGGATGAAGGCTACTCACCCCATCACTTTTCCAGACCCATCCTAGGAAGACTCAAGCCCGTGGTCTGTGGCTGCAACCTTTGCTTCACAGAATCACAGAATGATATGGGGTTGGAAGGGACCTCTGGAGATCATCTAGTCCAATCCCCCCACCAAAGCAGGTCCACATAGAACAGGTTGCACAGGAACGTGTCAAGGCAGGTTTTGATGTCTCCAGAGATGGAGACTCCACCACCTCCCTGGGCAGCCTGTTCCAGTGCTCTGCCACCCTCAAAGGAAAGAAGTTCCTCCTCATGTTTAGATGGAACTTCTTATGTTCAAGTTTGTGCCTGTTACCTCTTGTCCTGTCGCTGAAAAAAGACTGGCACCATCCTCTTGACACCCACCCTTTAAGTATTTGTAGGCGTTGATCAGATTCCCCCTCAGTGTTCTCCAGACTAAAAAGACCCAAGTCCCTCAGCCTGTCCTCGTCAGGGAGATGCTCCAGGCCCCTAATCATCTTTGTAGCCCTCTGCTGTACCCTCTCCAGCAGTTCCCTGTCCTTCTTGAACTGGGGAGCCCAGAACTGGACACGGCTTCCTGACATGCAGCATTTTCTCCTTCAGGACACGGGATGATCCCCTTCGGCTCAGGGAGCACACGAAACGCTGGGCTCTGGGTGGCTGCCTGGGGTTGGCACGATGAAGTATCAGCCACCACCTGCAATGTGCTACTTCTGCAAAGTTAACCTCTGGATTTCTGCTGCAGTTCGGCCAAATATTAAAAGCGAGTAGTACTGTGACTGCCGGGTTTTCACCCCAGTAGCATTCCCAAGTCCAACAGCTCAGTCGGTTGCTTATAACCAGCACAAAAGCATATGACAGGAGGAGAAGTTGGGTATCACAGAGTCCAGCTTCTGCTATCGCAGCCAAACAGGTTGTGAAATCCCATTTATAAACTTTATGACCCTCATTTTCAAACCACTTAGATTTCCTCCTGCCACTTTCCCCTCCCTCGCCTCAGCAGGCTCTGTTGGGAAGCTGCTTCCGTTGAGGGCCAAAGTCTTCCCATTTTCCGGCTAAATCTCCCCACAGGTAATGGTGTGCCCACCCTATGTCCTAGGTTAAAAAGCACCCCTCTCTCTCTGCGGTGGTGTGCCCACTCCTGCGCACACACACACAGAGGATGGCTTTTGTCGTGTTTCCAAAATGCTATTTTGATCTTAACACTTTAGCTATTAAAAAAAAAATTTATTTTGACCAAAAAAATTGAGAGACCTGTCAAGGTCTTCTGCCTTTTTTTCTGTAGTGACAGGCTTGGAAGATTAGAAAATAGTAATTGGAACTTTTTTGTAAAAACTTTCAAAAAAAGAAATTGTGGTTATATTCTAATTCCTCACCTTGAATGGCTTTAAAGAATAATTTTTGCCCAGTCCTTCCACCAGGTGTTTGCTCCACTTGCAAACAGTGAGAGCAGGACCGGGTGGCCAGCAGATGTGTGTTTAAGCAGCACCTCCAGCAGCGTCACTCCACAGAGCCACAGTAAGGATCAGTTTGACCCAGAGGGAGCTGGGGCTCCTCAAAGCCCTCACCAAAGCCCTGTCCTGCCCCAGCGGTGGCAGCAGGCACAGAGGGGAACGCAGCCCTGGCCAGACCTGGCACTGGTTGAGGCAGAGCAGGTTGGGGTGTTCTCTAAAATGGACATGTCCTTGCTGAGTAACACCAGGAGCACAGCAACAGCTCTCTGCCACGGCAGCGTTCCCCTTCACCCCTTGAGTCTAGACTGCCTCATCTTCCTCTTCCGTCCCCGAGAATGACACCGCAAACCAGCCCACCCATGGCCATTGAGCCCACCAGCCCATTCAAGCCCATCCATGAGCTGTTTCTCTGAAAGAAGACGGGCTGCTCTGCTTTCAGAAAAATAGGAATTTTTACGTTCACAAATTAGAGACGCACATAACCTCTTAATAACAGGACCGGCCATTTGCTGTCTTGATGACTAAGAAAAGATTTGCCTTTGTCTTCCCCACCTTCCCCGCCGCGTTTGCCAAAGCCAACAAAAGCGAACCTAGGCGATTCTGTGAACACCCCATGGAACGAGCCGTACTCACAGGCGGCCCCCGCTCGCTCTGCTCCTTACCCCGCAGCTGCGATTTCTGCGTCCCACCGGTCCTGTCCCACCATCCGCCAGCCAGAAGCTGGATCCAGAGCAGCACCGGGCTCACACGGAAGAGGCTTTATGGCAAGGCTGATGTCAACTGAGAGCAAACAAGTGCAGTGAGCAGGTTAGAGCTCGTCCTGTAGGAAGGTTTTACTTCCTCATTTGGCTGGCAGAGCTCTCATTTAACTGTGCAGGTTGATAAACTTTCACTTCATTTTTCAAAAGGAAGGACAAAAAAAAAAAAAAGGAAGAAAAATAGAGGTTCCCAAAATATCTCAGTTCTGAGTCACAGGAGATTAGTCAAACCCACGCTGGCAGGGATCCCCAACAGCAGGCAGTAAGAAGTAAGTACGATGCCACCAGGGATGCTCATTCCCCCCCTGCATCCGGCAAATTTCTGACTTTCAGGGATACATGGAAAAAATGTTTCTAAAAAAATCAACTTTGTGCTTAGCACCTGATATTGCAAAGCCTCGTTCAAACACCTCCACATCTGAGGGAATCTGCTCTGGGAGACGACAGTAAAATATCAAAACCCAAACCAAACCCCCTCACCTCCTGGTGCCCCCACTGAAAGACAAGTTGAGAGACATGCAGCCCGCCCACAGCAAAGACCGACAGGCGCTTCCCTGAGGTTTTCCTCTGCTTGGTCCTTACCTTGCTGCAAACAAACGTGCCCCCAAACCACTTTTAGGCAGAGGGGAAGGTTGGGGACTCAAGGAGGGGTTAATCTCTGGGACGCCTTGGATGCTGCAGACAGCTCTGCAGGAGGGGTGCCCTCTGCCCACAGGGCCAGGGAGGGCAGGGGGTCCCCCGCCGCAGAAGGAGAGAATCTCTGCCACCGTCACAGGGTGACACACCGCAGCAGGGCTGCCCTTTACCAGCCAGAAATTCCCCCTCCCTGCCCTGCTGCTTGCATACTTTGTGGGAGGAAGCAGGGTGGCCAAACCCTTGGTGGTGGCACCCTGTTTAATCCAAAGGCTGGTGGCTGCTAAACCAGCATCACCACCGCTTCCCAGCTGCTTCCCGGCGCTGGCTTTGCCTTGGCATCGCTGCCGGGAACCCTCTGGGCTGAGCAGTGCCCGGACAGGGACAGGGAGAAAGGGCAGCACACAACCCCCTACTTCAAGCGCCAAAAAAACTTCCTCCGGTCCACGAAGGTCTGGCTGGGCAGATTACTTGCCGCAGAAACAGGAAAGTGTTCCTCAACTACACACAGGCGCTGGTTGTCAGCTACCCAGAACAGCCATAGGAGCCTCTGGCTGCACAACCCTGGAGAAGAAGGACCTTCTTTGCTCCGTTTAAACTTGCAGAACGCCAAAATGCCTCACCACGAGACCACCGCGGAGCAGCCCTGTTGGAAAGGAAAGAGAAAGCTGCTGCGTTATTTATAATCCAGGAGGGCAACAGAGCAAAGCGCATGACATTGTGTAGGATCAGTTTAACTCCTACTTCTCAGTAAAATGGTATTTTTGCTACATAAATAAGAGCAAACCAGAGCTTATAAAAAGAAACGAGAAGAAAATCAGATAAGAGAACGTTGCGCTCCTCTTTCATTTGTGGTGAAATGACTAAACTCACCTACTGTAAAAAGCCATGAGCAAAAAAACTTCAATGATGTCATTCAAATCACAGTCAGCCAGGCAGACCCTCACCCAACTCCTGAAATCTGTTAGGGGCCTTTACCCGGGTGATTGCTGGTTGAGAGACAGAAGACCGTGCAAAATAAAGAATCACATTTAAATTTTTGGATGGTCTCAAACCCTTTTGCACACCAGCGCGGATAAACATTTGGGACCCCAAGGCTGCGGTTCCATAGTGTCCTGGTTTCAGCTGGGATAGAGAGAAACTCCTTTTCTAGTAGCTGCTGTGTTTTGGATTTAGTGTGAGGATAATGTTGATAATACATATTGTCTTAGTTGTTGCTAAGTGATGTTTACGTTAGTCGACCTTTTCAGCTTCCCACAGAAGCCGAGAGGGACCAGACAGGACAAGCTGGCCAAAGGAATACTCCATGCCATAGACGCCATGCTCAGCATAGAAATGAGGGCAGGGATCACTGCTGGGGACACTGATCATCGAGTGACGAGAGTGACTTGTATAACTTTATCTTGGATATTCTTTCACCATTATTATCATCTTTATGATCATTTTTATCTTCTGTTACTGTTCTGTTATTATCTCACCGTTATTATCTCACCTCTCCCTTTCTCCCTCTTCTCCCTACCCTACTGGGGCGGGGGGGCAGGGGGAGTGAGCGAGGGGCTGTGTGGTCCTAGTTGCTGGCTGGGGTTAAACCACGAGGCAGAGACATTTCCTTTCTCCGCTCTGCTCCCTGGGGCCGACAGGCTCAACGAGTTATCGCAGTGCAAAGATTTATTGCCGCTCAATGGTATTGTGTTCAAGAGGGAGAAGACTGCAGTTGGAGAGGGTTTTGGAGGGGAAGATGCCCCCACTAATGGGTGTTGCTGTGTTGAGCTGAAGACCGAGGATTTACTGGGTCGCGAAACAGCTGGACCTTCACCATAAAGAATCACCAGAAAGAATCATCACCCACTTCAAAGCCAGACGCCCTCATTGTGGCAGCTCCTGGTGACTACGGAGAGGACCACGCATGACGTCTAAGGAGGCTTTCTGTGCAAAACCACTTTCCTGGCAGTTCTAGGCTTTCATATGGAAAAACAACATTCTCTTGAAACTGGTTGTGTGGAACACCACAGGTGTTTTGGTCTACACACCCCAGTGAGCTATTTGCTTTGCTAAAGGAAACAGACATTTATTGTATCAGCACCAGAGAAAAGTGTTATTACTCTCTTCCTCATCTGAAAAAGTTCACCTGCTGGGAAAATCAAACAAGCACTGGTGGCCGTAGTGTCACAGCGAAAATTCTTTAGCCCCTAACCAGCAGAAGACAGTCAGGATAAAGTCAGTGCTTGATCAAATGCAGGCCTATTGTCAGGAATATTTTAAATAGTTCCTGGAACTAATACAATCCCCATCCTGCCTTGAGAAAGAATATGTCCCTGCTGCCTTCAGCAAGGCTTGGGTCAGACCCCCAAGCCAGACGCTCTCAATTCAACCTCCTGTGCACCAAGAAGAAGTCACCGTTTCACAGTACAAGCTACACTCCCCATTTTCAGTGATTTTAACACACTATTAGGCAAAGTCTAGATGTTTTCTGCCAATAAAATTATCTCCCTGTTGGAAATGGTGGAAATTTTGACTTGGAGGCAGATGTTCACCTGCCAAAAATATACATCACTGACTTAACAGGTCCTGCCCGAGCGCTGGATCAGTTCCTGACGGACAATCCCGTACTGAGGCTGGTAAAGAGCCGGGATCTCTGGAAGAGGTATTTTTACCCGCTTGCTAAAATGACCACCTCTCCTCCCTCCCCAAAGCTATGCTGCAGCAGTGAGCACTCCGTCTGGCCACAGACCAGGGAGACCAGAGAAGGACTGGTTTCAATAGCACAACCAATAGTAACTTCTTTTACTTCTTGGGTAATGACAATCTCGTTTTAGGATCTGATGTAGCAGGGGCTCAACTTGTTTTTGCCTGAAATACCTAATTTTCCTCTGCCTTTTATATAAAAAGATACTGCTATTACTCAAGTGTTTTCCACTGGGGTTATAATAAAAAGTACCTTTTACAATCAGAAAGTCCCAGACAAGTTTCGAGTTCAAAAGTTTACTGCTCTTCCGCTGAAGATTTCAGAAAGTTTTTGGAACCATCTTTCAGTTTCAGTGATTTATTGGAAGACCTAAACCCGAGGTACGGTTTACTGCTGCCTTTTAACACAGCTGCCGCCTTTAACCAAGATGCTACGGGCTTCCTCACTGAGAAAAAGCACCGTCTGTCAGTAACCAGACCAAGAGTTTTACACAAAAATACTGCCCTGTAGCAAGTAATTCATAGAATCATAGAATTGTCAAGGTTGGAAGGGATCTTTAAGTTCATCTAGTCCAACCATCAACCTGACTCTGATAAAAACCATCACTAAACCATGTTGCTAAGCACTATGTCAACCCGTCTTTTGAACACCTCCAGGGACGATGCCTCAACCACTTCCCTGGGCAGCCCATTCCAATGCCTGATAACCCTTTCCATGTAAAATTTTTTCCTAATATAAAACCTGAACCTCCCCTGGAGCAACTTGAGGCCATTTCCTCCTGTCCTATTGCTTGTGACTCAGGAGAAGAGACCGACCCCCGCTTCTCTACACCTCCCCTTCAGGTAGTTATAGAGCGCGATAAGGTCTCCCCTCAGCATCCTCTTCTTCAGACTGAACAACCCCAGCTCCCTCAGCCTCTCCTCATAAGACGTGTTCTCCAGACCCCTCATCAGCTTCGTTGCCCTTCTCTGGACCCGCTCCAGCACCTCAATGTCTTTTTTGTGGAAAGGGGCCCAAAACTGGACACAGCACTCGACGTGAGGCCTCACCAGTGCCGAGTACAGGGGGACAATCACCTCCCGAGTCCTACTCACCACGCTGTTCCTGATACAGGCCAGGATGCTGTTGGCCTTCTTGGCCACCTGGGCACACTGCTGCCTCATGTTCAGCCGACAGTCAACCAAGATTCCATAAATCTTAGTGTAATTCAGCATTTTCCAAACTGCTTGTGCAGCCCCTATGCATGCAACAGGTGATGGACACAATAGGAGAGACATTACCCAAGCTCAAGGAGGCTCTCAAGTAAAACCCATAATCCTGTTGTCAGTAACATACAAGTTATAGATGAAAAAAATCAGGCTATAGGAGGGTGAGATTGACAAAGGTAAGAGCAGCGAGAGATTCAGAAATGCCTTTGAACTTCTTGAAAATTTTGAGTGTAACTTCTTAAACTTGGACATGCAAATTATTTGGGCATGCAATTAAAATGCTTGTCCATATAATTAAGTTTGGGGGTGGGTGGGTGTGCTTTCTTGTGTTTTTTTTTGTTTGGGTGGTTGTTGGGATTTTTTTTGACAAGTGGAAGGAAGCAGGTACAGCTTTACCTACAGAGAGTAAAGATTCATGGCAGCCCAGAACCAGGGACATGTGGCACGTTCTTCCATCCACGCATGGGGCTACGCAGAACAACTCTTTGGGCGCGTGTCCCAAAGGAAGAGCAAACACATCAAGTCATTGTGCCAAAAGGGGGTTTTGGTGAAGAACGCTTAGGTGTTGCCAGCCCACCCAGAGCACAACCCAGGGTTAGGCTCGGGGAGTTTCACACACAACCTCCTGACCTTTGAGAAAAGAAAGAGGGAGCCACCAGGAAGGTGGCCCACAGCCATCAGGCAGAGCACACACCAGCATGAATGCAGGGAACCCATCCTGGAACACCAATTACTCGTATACAATCCTCATGCTAATTCTACTCACTCGTGTGATGTCCATGGGATTGAAAAGGGACCTCTGTCGCAAAACCCTGACCTCTCTCACTTGCCTTTAGTGCTTTAAGACCAGACCCCATTCATAACAAGGTTTTGGTCAAGTCCACTTCAAGTCCACAGAGAACTAAAGGAACTATAATGCATGACTACAAAATAGGTCTCCAACTTCCTCTTATCCATGGAATACAAGAGTTTAGAGAGCCTACACCATATTTTTTGAGTTGTTACAGATAAAGGGATACATTAGAAAACTCTAAGCAGCTATTTTTTAAGCCTTTAACCTCTGCACAGAGCCTAAAGCACGAAGGGTTCCCCTTCAAACAGGCATCAGCTAAGTCAAAGTGAAGAAGCTGGTGTTTCTGCTATGACATTTTCAATGTCATTCTCAACATTGTAGAGGAAGGTGGGGTTTTTTCTTCTGTTCCGGTTTTTAACTACCATAAGCACCAAAGGTCAATACTGAAACCAAGGTTGGAGATAGCACTAATGAAGTGGAAACAAGGACGGGGAAGTGTGAGCTTTCATTAGACCAAAACAAGTCAACTCTCCAACTCCTGGATAATAAAAACTCCTTCCTGCTCCAACACCTCTGGCAGGACTGGAACAGCAGGAAATGTCTGTGGTTTCAGCTGACTCTACGGCTCGTTCGTGTCATTTCCAGGAGAACCACATGTACACAACCATAACTTCCGATGACCACAGCAGTAAATCCCATCAAACTCAAGAGTGCTCGGCCGTCCACGTGTGTACTGGCCGAACTGCAACCCCTCCAGTGTCAGCAAAGTAGCCTAGAAATGCAGCCTTTTCAGTCGTACCTAAAAATTAAGTACTTGCCTCCAAATAAGGAGCTTTTCTGCTGTCACCTAATTTTTGAAACATCCACATTTTGAAAGTTTCATCTTAAAAATACAAACAGGTAATCTGAAGATACTGGGTATATTTTTCAAAGCACTAAGGCATACACCTTTTGGATGTATTTTTTAACCTTTTATTCTGAAGAATCCTTGACCATCAACACAAATTGACTATTTACTTCCATACACTACTCTCATAAACTTTCAGTTCTTAAGCATTTACCCGTTGTGAGAAGGAACAGCTATTTCTGCTGTGAACTGAGCACATTCACCTCAAATATGGTGCTTGTCTCTAAACAAGAGGTTCTGGATGTCCCACGGGTGGCTGGGGGCGAGCTGAAGCCTAGGAATGCCTGCTGAAACTCTTCATACTGTTAAGTCACTTTTGTCATCTCTCCCATAAGAGCACCTCTGGTGTTCAGCAAGAACCCAGCTTCTTCTCGGAATAAAGTTGTTTTTTCTCTTACTATGATTGCTGTTTCCTAAAAGCAGCAAGAACTCGATTGCTTTACTATCCACATCCTTGTCAAATTTGGTCTGTGTTTTCTGCGTGTATAAAAACGTGCTGTGGAAACGAGCAGAGGACAGCATGATAGTACAAATCTTGATTATTTAACAAAGCAGACTAAAAGTAGGAAGCGCTAAGAGAAAGCCTACTGTCTCAGCAGCACTACCTCAAATGAATCACACCCTGGAGCAGCACAGTTCTTTGGAAGGCTTCTTATGCTCAGACTGAATGCAGAAACTCTCTGGAAGGGAAGAGCAACAGACTCCCAAGAGCGGGCTTCCCATTTATCGCTCCTGTGGGACAGCTGGGCCGGGCTCCCGCTCAGACTCTGAGGGTGGCACGGGCCCCTGCAAGTCCCCACGAAACACTTAGAAACGCTTCATCAGGAGACAGTTATGGAAACCCTGGATTTCCAGTTCCACACTTTGAACCACACAAAAGTTAGAAAGGATTCAGCACAATATTTACTTAATATTTAACAAACCAAAGACAGGGTAGATGTCTCTGGAAAGCATAGTCCTGAATACAATACCCACACTATCCCCCATCAACTTGGGCCTGGATATTCTGCTTAGCCAGAATTTTCTGCCATGGGTTAAACAGCTGCTTTTGTTCCTTTAGTATCAGCCTTCCCGTAGAAGCACCTTCATCAGAAGCTCACTTTCTGTGTACAGTCCATTCAAATCCTCCAGCCAGGCACGGCTACTGGCCCTCCAGGGCACAGTGATTTGCAGCTCTCTTCTTGGCTGCCTTGAATTTTAGATTTAGTCTTTGTCCTGCAAATCAGATTCCAATAAGGGGTATCAAACTATAAAATCTTATTACTTATTACAACCAGATGCTACAGCAAATATTACAGAAAAAACACAATCATCAAAGAAAAAAGTTAAATTTATTCATCAAAGCAGACTGCCTCCGAGCCATCACACATTCCATGGAGGGAAAGGAAAGACAAACACTACTGCCCATGTCTCCCCCTCCCCTCCCAACAATGCAAGATCTCTCCTCCTCTGGAGAGTAAGAGGAGGACATGCATATTCTTGAAATGTATGCATACTGGCTAACACTGTTTACATGGCAAGGTCTAGTTTATCAGAGCAAGAGAGATACTTAAGAACCTGGCAACTTTCACTAGGACCCAGGCTCTGATAACACCACCTTCACTCCTCTGTAGATGACAAATTATTAACTTACCTACTTATGCCACAAAACCTGAAAATTAATCCCATCTAGGCTTTGGTAAATACAATGCAAGTTACAATTCCGCTTTTTGGCTAATTCTGGTAATGCCTATTTCCTTCTTTCTTACCCACCCAACACAACCTGCCAGACACCACGGCAGCTGGATGCCCCTGACACTACAGGGCCCAGATCTTCAACAGTGACTACAGATGGGCCAAGTACCAAGGGACTCTCCGTTCTGAGAGATCCCCTCCAGCAGTGCCACGCAGCCAAGTGAGCGAGTGCAATTGATGCCCCATGGTGCAGCACTTGCATCAACCCCTGCAAGTGGCACAGCAGTAACTTCAGTGCCTTCAACCGCTGCTGCTCCCCCGTGCCAGCAGACAGAGCCGGCAAGACTAAGCCAACCAGAAGCACTTAATCTTAAAGGAAAGAAATAAAGAGTTTTGAGTATTAACATACAAACGGTATCTGCCCGCTCGCTGGAAACAGTGCACACGAAACGTTTCTGTCTCCCCAGGTCTTCTCTCACACTCATTGCCAAAGCATCTCAAAATGCCGAAAGATAAATACAACCTCCCTGTAGGAAGAAGGTATGTCCTGCACATCTCCTCGCAGTGGAGAAGGGCAATTCATTTGTTGGTGCATACTTATGGTTCCGAATAGCTTTACACAACATTCCTTATGGGAGACTCAAAACATTTCACTAATGTGAAGTATTTTATTGAAACAACCTTTTTGGAATCAAGGCTCACTCTGACAGCCATACGCTGGGCATTCACAGAATCGTAAGGCCAAGCTGCCAACAGAAGGCAAGGGCTTTTATCCAATAACTGCACATCCATTTGAGAGAACGTTGGAAATGCTGGAAGAAAACACATTTTAGTTCCCCTCCCTCTTTTCCTCATCCTTCATCTGTACTTGGACCTCTCTTTGTCTTTTGATTTCTTAGGACTTCTGCTTCTGTCTCTTTTTTTATCCCAGTCTCTTATTCGGAAGTCATCTCTGTATTTGTCTTTTTGTTTGCTGTAAGTGTAGTCTCTTTCTTGAGATCGGCTGCGACTCCGATGCCTGTCTTTCTTCTCACTCTTCGTCTTCTCTCTACAGCGTTCCCCTTCATGCTTTCGATCAGAATCCTGTTAAAGGAAGTGGGCAGACACGTAGTTACAGACAAAAGGGGAAAATACACAAAAGCATGAAGAGAACTAGAAAAGAGTCAAGCATGGTTGATTCCTTAGCTAAGGCTGATGCTACCTGAAATAGATTTGCATCCATGACGACTTGAAAGAGATAACAAAAAAAACCACCCACTGTAACTATAGGAAGAAGGTTAGTTTACAGGTTTTGTCAGCATTTACCGAAAAAAAGCACGGCTGCCAGGCATGCTGTTGTTTGTATTTCCTAAGGAGCTTTAGCAAAAACTGGTTAGATCAGGGATTCAACTACAGACGGATATTATCAAACTCTTCATAATGATCACACAAGCTTCTAAGCTAGATTTGGATTTTGATTTCTTATCTAAGCAACGGAAATATCTCAATCATAGGTTTTGGTTCAAGCCTCGCACGCGTTCCAGTGCTATGAAGATGCAGAACACTTTTTAAGATCTCCCTCTAATAACCCTTAACAGCCTAAATTCTAGGCTTTGGAAAAACAAATGCACCACTACAAACAGAGGCAAACTATTTCACTTCCTTGAAGCTAGCAGTCCACAAAAAAAAGGCAACATGGAGAATCCGATCCTTTTAAATGTAGAGTCAAACAGTAACAAGGTAATGAAAAATCAGTTGTATTCTGCAGGCTGAATGTGGCTAAAATCTAGGCTGCACATACACACAAGCAAACTTTATTTAAAAGAATAGTGAAAAAACCCTTTAATCCGAGTGCTTTTATCTAGAAAGGCAGTGACTAGGATGGTTCCCAGAGCAAACACCACCTTTAGAATTATGTAGATAACACTGAAATACTAGAGTTACAATAAGCAACATAAACCCCCTGGATCAACACGCACATCAGTAATCATGGATTTGATCTTTATCTACATAATCAAAAATTTCTGCTACTAGTGCGTACAGGAATCTCGCTGGCGGCCAAATGCTTATTCCCCATCTTTACCACCAAACTTTACTTCAGTAGAGATTTAAAAATCCGAATTCACCAAAAAGGAGTGGTGCTTCCAGCTATTTATAAAAGCTTGGTCCATTCATCTTCAGAATGATGCACAGTCATATTACTCTTGTACCCAAAAGCCATGTGTTTGAACAACAAGACAGGTTCCAAGCCCCTCTGGGGCAGGGCCTGAGTAAACATCACAAGGTGGACACGTTGGTGATAAACTAGAGAGGAACAAGACAAAAATATTGGCCAGAAAACCAAACGGTGGGGTTGGTGCACTGCTGCCTTCTAGCTGTTATGTTGCTGAAGTTTCCTCCCAGCACATGGGAGACACATGAGAAAAGCAGAACGGCACTCAGTTGAAAAATCTAGCAAGCCACCACCAGAGACAGGCTACTGGCCAAGCCAGGCCAGGGAACAGGTTAGTGAAGACTTGAAAGTAAAGACAAATAACCCACACTGAATGCCACAGAAAAGGGCGATTTGCTGAAACGATTAAAAAGAAGTCGTATGAGAATGGAGCCAGCTAAGCACAATAACCTTCACAGAAGCATTTAAGGTAGAGGTGTACAGGGCAAGTCTGAAAGTACCACAAAAAGGTCATCACAGTAGTTAATATTATTACACTGTAAAGAAAAAAAATGTAGCAATTTGAATTAATAGAATGAATTGCATCTTAATTCCAAACCCCCCACATCAGTTACATTTCCCCTTAAGTAAGATTTCATCTTTTAAAAATCGTTGGCACAGAAAAAGGTGAATTTTTTTTAAATACTCTAAGTTACCAAGAAGAACAGTATTTTGAAATCATATCTTTGATGTTCTGTCCAAGTCTGAAACATGTTGTCTTCCCATTGGAAGGGGAAGAAAAAGGTTCCTACTTAAAAACAGACCCTCTCTTACTGCTGAAGCCCAGATTTCCCAATCCAGGATCCCAGCCCCTCATCAGTCAGTAAGTGATGATCACCCCAGTTCTCAATCCAGCACCGTACTGATGAACACACAAGGAAGGAAATATGAAAAGAGGGAACAGCATCTCTCTGGAAGTTCATGACTGGCTTTGCCAAAAGCAGTAACTTGCCAAAGAGCATTTGCAGGTAAATCAGCTGAAAATACCACGACCGCAGAAGTGGAATCAATATGCCACCTCTACGTATATTAAGCACATTAGTTAAAGGGTAAAAGGACCCAACAAATAGAGATAACCTTTTCAGGAGAGAGATTTTGATCAAACTTGACCAATAATATAAAGAGAACAGTGTCTAGTAAGCGGTAAGAACAGGAAATTAAAACCAGAAAAATCAGTATCTCTGCCAAAACAATGCGCTACAGAAACCTGAAAGTCAGGAAGCCCCTATGCCTCACAAAAATCCACTGGACAGGCGATACCCCTCCACAGATCCAGTGATCTTAAAAAAATAAATAAAAATAAAAAAATCCAAGGAACCAAAATCCCAAAGAAAACTCGAAAGAGAACAAAGTTGTCACATAGATCTCAAGCAGAAATGTGACCTGTATTCAAAAAAAACTCTACCAAATCCTATTAACAACCCACATGGTAGTGCAGCCCCTGCTCCAGACCCACACCTGGAGGCAGCCACAACACCCTGCCTCTTCTACCCTCTGGAATCAAGTTAAACAGCACAGGATTCAAAAAATATATTCTTAAAACATCAACAGAGGCTGAAGATTCAGGAAATGGGTGTCAGATTAAGAAAAGGATGAGTCAAAATATACTAAAGGAAAAAGAAAACAGCAAGAGAACAGAAAAATGATTCAACATCATGGAAACTATTCAGAAAATAAAACCCCTTCAGTCATAGCTGGAAGCACAGACTGCAGTTTCAGTTGCCAGAACTTCCCATTATGAGACCCTGTTATCTGTTAATTAAAATCTCTGCCACATTAGGGGCTCAGGATGGAAGTTTATGTATGAAGCATGGCTATTGTGGTCATTGGCCAGTTAGTTGTGGAAGGTCTGCTGCTGTTTTGTTTTGAAGTTCTTACTTCAAATATATTTCAGTATTTCCAAAACAGGGTTAAGGGAAAATGCTTTGTTTGCCTATACTAAAAATACATTCATCAAAAAAGTTTCCATACTGAACATACTCTGCCTCAAGAACATGCCTCCCTCCCCTGTTCTTCTATGAGTTCCGCAGATTATACCCAAATTATAAACCTAAAAAAAGAATATTTAAAAAAGAAAATACATTTTGTATATGCTAAACAGGATTTGACAGCTAAGCTGCCTGCAGATTTCATCTGGAAAGGGACATGCCCAAGATACTGAATCTCTAAATCAGACTGAGAACACACTGTTCAGCGTGTGCACACTATACGAGTCCACACTAACAAGAACATTCAAGTGTAGAAACAGAGAAAAATTCTTCCCAGATATTCATTTTCACAGCTCCAAGAGGGAACTACGTTGCTTGCCATGAGAGAATAGACGTAAGCCTCCACCTGTGATTTTGGGCATACACTGAAACAGGTAAAGGTGAGCAAAAGAGAGGAAAGCACTGGGAAAGAAGGAGAGACCAGAATAGAGCAGCAGTAAACTACATGGATGAACCACAATAGGAGCAGGGAACTAAATCACAAAACGATATACAGAGATACACCAGAGATCACATAGTTAAACACTAGAAAAAGTCTTTTCCAGAACCTGGAAATACCACCAGCAATCCCTCTGTCCTCACATTTTTTGTGCTATGAAACCTACCGCTCATGTGTCTCCAAGTCCCCTTGTAACCATTATACCCTAGGAGGTTAACAGCTGCCAGTACCTGTCCTACCACCTGCGCAGGTGGAGACATCTGAATGATTTTAAAACGTTTTCAGCTGATAACGCATGACCAGACAGTTCCACACGTGTAATTTCTGAACCATCAAGAACAAAGGTTACTTCCAGATACATCTGTTTCAAGACTGTTAAAACGACAATGTCAATCAGCCAGAGAGATAAGAGGAAGTCTAAACCAACATCACTCTAGACCTCTTGTATGTGTATGCTCTGATCGAGGCTTTAATTATCGGCACAGGTCCCTGCCCTCCATCCAAAGGATCCCGACTGAATTTTTATACAGACAGCGACAAAAAGACTCGTACCACAAATGAGCAGTAGAGTTCACTGGTGGCACTGAAAAAACTTAATTGCTAACATTCATGAGAAAAGTTGTTTTCAGCATCACAGCAAGAAGTGACACGATGGAACACCACAATCACGTATGCTCTCTGGACACACAACTTACAGCAGTATTCAAAACTCGTGCCAGGACAATGGCTTGATTTACTGCGGCTGGAACCTTATCACTTGCTGCAAAGTTGGCAGAAGACAGCTTTGTTCTCACTCCTAAAGCTTGCACTGTTAAAATACCAAGGTTTGGTTTTTTTCTGTTTTTCAGCTTAGCTCAATTCCTCCTAACGCCCACACTTCAACAGTGGTTACCCTGCCACTTTATCACTGCAGACACTGCTTCCACAAAACATCAACATCTTGACTATCCCAAGCGCTGGCCTGACAGGCTGCAGTGGAACCAATGAATGACAGAACTACTGTCTCCTGATGATCTCCTCCCCAGCCCGACTCTTACAGCACCACATGCTTCCACAATACAGATGCAAGCAAACCTGCACACGGATTTTTACACGAACTCTTCCAAAACAGTAACAGAAAAATAAAATAAAAAAACCAAAAAGACAATGAAAAGAGATTGTGTTTCTGATTCCATATGGGAAAAAAACAACACACGACAGTCTGGCAAGAAAATGAGAAATAGTTTGCATTCAATAAATTTGATTAACTACTAATTTATGACAGGTTCAAAGTGCTGAAGATCTCCTACTTTATGAGAGGCTACATTGACTCTTCAGGATGTTTTGGCAAAAAGCCATTCAGAGTTGCCAAGCTTCAAAAGTCCAGGAAGATTTGGAAAGCCTCTTTCACAATCAGATGCTAACATCAGCCTTCTGGATGTTTACAACTGCTGTATTTTACGGGACTTTGCACACCATGACCCCAGTTCAATATCAGACTTTTTGTTCCTGGCTTCTCCTATTAGAAGAACAATAAATGTGTGTAAAGTTAATGTATGAAGAGGTAAGTACCTTAGATTTTTTGGTCCTCTTGTCGTCCTCTTCTTCTTCAGAGTGGTGGTGCTTTTTCTTCTTTTGCTTTTTAGCTGAGTGCGACCGACTTGTTTGAGACTCTTCTGTATCCTCATCCAGCACCAGGTCATACTTGGTACTGATGGTGTTGGTTAAGGACAGATCTGTTACTTGATATCAGTACGTAGCAGAACATACAAGGTCAAGAAGCAAACAGACCAGGTTTTACCAAGGCTTACTATGTATTTCAGCCAGAATAGGATCATACACAGAAAATCAGCTGTGCTAAAGTAACTGAATTCTGTCCTGTCAAAGGGGTCCCAATTCTCCTTCCTCTTCTACTTGTGGATATCTGAACAAGATACGGTCTTCTTTTCTCTCATGCTTACCACAAGCAAAGTATAATCACAGAGCCCGATGAGTTACCATTATGAACTCTTCCTGGACGCAGCAGGTCCCCTGCAAAGCTGCTTAAAACTCTGTTATGCCATACCTCATTCCAGGGGTCTAGACTGGGAACATTATTTACCTGCACACAACATGGAAGTGAAACAGCAGTTCTGATTTTACTAAATTAATCAAAGTCATCAGATGAAAAATGTAAAATGCTTAATTCCATCTCAAACACCAAATGGTCATATGAAGCATCAGCAAAACACCCATTTGGCAAGCTTTAAGAATAAAAAGTCTTTTCCAGGCTGTTTTCATGAGCTGTAGCTTTGACCAGAAAAGGATACTCCTGCTTTGGTTTCACCTTCTCTTTCAGAGCAATTTTTGAAGGTCTGTCACGTTCCTTTTCATACTCTTTGAAGTCGTCCTTGGTATACCGCCCACCTGTCCGTACAAAAATATATTCAATTCACCCCAACTGAAAAAAACCCAAGACCCATACCTAAGTTCTGCTTATGCATTTAGGGGCTCTTCATAACCATACCAAGATTCAAAGCAGGATACAGTTCCAGAAACAACACTGACATCTGGGAAACAGAGTAGAAGAGAGGAGGACAAGTTGTGATTTTCTGTCCTTCTCTTGCTTGCAGGTCCCATTAAACAACGTATGGCTTTCTCCTCACTCGTGTCCATTGGAGACAACACATGAAGAGGATCACAAAGCAAGGTTTAGCAACTGGTTCAGTCCCACTGACTACAGGTCCTGTGTCACACTACTTAAAATTCTGTTGCCATGAAAGCCTACAAAATATTCTCATTATTAAATGACTGTTTGCCCTGGGCTGCACAAAGAGAAACCTCCGAGAAAGTTACATCATAAGAACTCAAATAGAAAGCTATAAAAAAAGCTGTCGTATCTTGATTTAAAGAGGGGCACGACAGATTTAACTTTCCATCCATTCACTTGAAAGTACCAGCTCACAGATTAACAAACTATTCGACAGCAACGTGCTGCCACCTCACGGTCACACTTAAAAACGCAACATTAACTGGCTGGGCCAGAGCCACAGAACACCCAGCTGGAAGGGACCTCAAGGATCATCTGGTCCAACCTTTCTTGGCAAACGCAGAGTCCAGACAGGATAACCCAGCACCTTGTTCAGCTGAACCTTAGAAGTGTTCAATGTTGGGGAAGCCACCACTTCCCTGGGGAGATCATTTTTTGGGGTACCACGTAAACACAACAAGATGAGAATATAGTTAGCTTTCCAATATTTGGGACAATTTAAACCTAAGTTACCCAGATAAAGAAAAGTTTTCCGTGTAGTCAGTTAGTACAGGATGCACTGCAGAGCATGGTATAGATTACAAAGTCATCTCAGCTCTGCACAGGACTAGTACCTCAGTGTCCACGACCAGTCCCCAGTGGCGAGAAACTGTATGTAAACAGTTGAGGGCTGACCGCATTTTTAAGCGAAGACACACAAGATCACCACCACTGCAGTGCATAGTCATGTCTCCATGTCCATTGTTTTCCTCATGTCCCCAGCAACCAAACAACCACTGTATCCAATTCTTCCACTATCTCTTTCCCCCAAAAACATCCTCAAATGTCGGAAATTGGTCTAGCAGGAGGTGTCCCTGCCCACGGCAGGGGGGTTGGAACTCCATAATCTTTAAGGTCCCTTCCAACTCTAACCATTCTATGAAATTGGGTTTTATAACATATATAGCCTGCTATGCAATAAGCTTGACCTAAAGGAGGTGAAGGGGGGAAATCCCTGGCCTGAACAGTGACTTTTTCTTGTACACACCCAACTGTCATATAGTGAATAAAGAAAAGAAACTAGAAACTAACGATGTACTGCCATATTATTTTGCTAATAAGTAATATAAAAAAACATCACTTAATGCTTGAGAGGAACAGATGATTTAGTAGTAAGAATGTATCTGATCAAAATGCAATCCATGGCAATATAATGTTAATATAACAGCAGTAAACCCTTCTACTGTTTCTTATGGAACAAGTGAAGAGAAGAGCCAGCAACTGTGTTGCTCTATTTATTGCAACACCAGGAAAATTTATAGCCCTAATGATGAGATGATTTCAATTCATAACAATTGCTTCTCTTTACATAAGACTTACAGTTTGGAAGTCATGGCTTATTAAGTTATGAGGGTCGAAGAATCACAAGCGTACCAACCTTTTCCCTTCCACTTAATCTTTGCAACAGACTGGCTAAAATCCACATGTATCCGTCTGTCGTCTATCAGCACATTGTCCATTTTGAAGTAGGCTTTCTCACAGTCTTCCTCCTGATATTAATGTTTACAGAAAGTTTTGAGTCGTGATTATTTCATAGCAATATTCACTGAAGAGCTCAAACACAAACTCAACTCCTTAATGGCATACATATTTCTTTTTCTAAACTTGCCTAAAGCACAGTTCTTGCATTGTGCCATTTCAAAAGAAATAGTTATGCTTTGTCCAAATGGAAGCATTTCAAATTCCATTTCTTCAGTTCATTTCACTGCTTTAAAAATTCGCCAACCCAGCTATGTTTGGCACATGTTGTACATTCAAAAAAACAACAGAAAATAACAGGACAACAACTAATAAAAGCTCCATTTTAAGAACATAAGTAGTCTTAAGAAAAGTGAGAACATTTCTCCAGCGTTTTCCAGTTTTCTTCACAGATTAGAGAGATTCGCAGGTGCAAACACAAAGTTATGCACCATCAAGAGAACTTTTACTATCAATCTCACAGCAAGAGCAGCGTGCTGATAGAGCAAGCATCATTTACAAGTCCTATACAGGGCACTACTGTATACACCAATCTACCTTCTCTCATACACTCTCCTCTCTCTAGGCAGCATGTCTCCTTTCTCTCCTAACATTCCCTTCTCTAACTCTTCAAAGTCCTAATGTGCTCAGCCAGGAAAAAATAGGGACCTGCTCCCCTTCCCCTGGTTTCAAGATAACCTAAGAATTTATTAGTATTGCTTGGCTGAATAGAGACCTAAACGTTTGGCTCATTTAGGACCTACAACTTCTATAACTAAGTCAGCAGGAGGAAAACATTAGCTACCCCACACTTGAAGATTTCACTGTTTTTCCTTAACAGAAGTATACCGAAAATGAATTTTTATAAGCAGAATCTAGGTACGGTATATCTAAACCCCATACCTTTTCAAACTCAATGAAAGCGTAACAAAGAGATTCACCAGTCTTCCAGTCTCGAATCACTTCACAGCTGAAAAATTGATAGGAAATTAAAAATTCAATGGTGTTGGAGCAAAAAAAATAGGATAGGCAAGCACTGCTTAAAAGGGAGAATAACAGTTTAAAAAAAAAAAACAAAACAAAACCCACCACCACAACAAAAAATCCCTTGAAGGTATTATAACACTTGATTCTGAGACCCCCTACTGATGCTGGGGGCGTCTGCACAGAAGAAAATGCATGTGACATTACTTGAGTAGTTACTACACTTAACTCACAAGCGGTTAACAGGAAATGTAGAACTAGGGACGAATTTCTGATTAAAAAAACAAAATCTATTTTCCAACATCACCGTTTGCTATTGACTTCTTGCATTTCGCTAATGCAAGACAAGAAATTTCACATTCCGTTTTCTCAGTCATTTTAAGGAAAGTTTAAAGGGACGTCATGCGACAAACTTTTTCTTCTTAGCAAGCACCTCTTCAGCAGCCATCTTATCAGGCAGTTCACTGGCCAAAATAAGAAGCCTGAAATATTGAATCAGTAGACGCGAAATGAGAACAATACAGGATTGCATCAGTGTAACTAAACTCTCATATGACAGGATGTTGAAGGAGGTCAGACAGGCAACAAGGGCAAGAAATGTGGTATTAAGGTGAGACTTAGTAAGACAAGACATCCCCCTGTATATATTGAGGAAGTGACAATCAGGATTAGGATACATGATCCAAAATATGATCAAGACCAAAAAAAAAAAAAACCACCAAAGAAAAAAAGAAAAAATTAAAAAAAAAAAAAAAAAAAAAATTTA
>VXAK01026016.1:113893-128015 GCA_013399435.1 Arenaria interpres
AAAAAAAAAGAGAGACTTCAAGGCCTTTCAAACAAGCTACATGAATTCTTTGCAGCAGTCACCAGCAAGGAAGAAGGGTTCTTGTGCCAGAACCCTCCTCTCTGGATTATTCAGAGAATCTATCTGGAAGCGGAAGGACTGCAGAAGAGGTACTGAACAAACCGACGAAGAAGAAAAAAAAAAAAAGAAAAAAAAAGTGTAAGAAATACCTAGGACATCCAGAAATCATGCCGGAATCGTAAGAGTGGCAAAAACAATGCTGGTTTTACTCACGCAGACAGCCTAGTGAAGGATCTGGGAGTCTGTAGGCCTGTCTGCTGTACAAATTGGTAGAAACTCAATGCAGAATAGAGTTAAAAGTGCATCTGAATAAACAGGACCTACTCAGGGCCATCTGAATAAACCAAAGTGAAGTTCTCTGAAATCAGAGTCAATATGCTTATGCATGAGGATGATTTATTTGATGCAGTCTTTCAAAATCCCTCTAGAAATTCTAATAAATTCCTGCACCAAAGGCTTTCGGGGAAATTAAACAGCGACTGCGTAAGAAACATCTTTGCATTGATAAACCTGTGACAGACCAGGTAAGAGTAAACAGTCATTTCTCACCAAGAAAGTAAAGAGGTCACCAGTGGCGTTTGATGATGATACTAAACTGTTAATGTGGCAAAAATAAAGACTGAAAAAATTACAGAAAGCTCTTAGGAGACCAAATGAACAACAAGATAGCAAATAACATTCTATGTCAGTAAATGCAACAAGATGAGTGTTGGGGGGGAATCCTAATTGTGCATTGTAAAAGAAAAAAAAAGCTTTAGCATTAACTAGGAAAGGAGTTGAGAGTAAAGCAGAGAATATCACTGTGCCACTGTAAATCTATGATTTATTTAATACCATATGCAATTATGGTCGTCTTTTCTTCACATGAAAAAAAAAGAACAGAAAAAGGCTGTGAAAGGGGAAACAAGGTAAGGAAAATTCCTTTACAAAGCATGAGTGTGTAGACCAGTACTCTTAGCAAGAAGAAAAGACGCTTTTGGGGTATAGGATAGAGAGGCGTAGGAAAGTAGGTTTCACTGTCCATCATCTCTTTTGATACCAGTAGTAGGAGGAATCAACCAAAATTACTGAGAGCCAAGTTCAAAACCGAAAAAGGCAGCAGGCATGAGGAACACCTTAACAAGGAGTATATCGGATGCCAGATATGTCTGTTGTTTTATCCCAAACCATACATATTTCCACGGAACAGAAAAACCCAGAGACCGTATCTAGCTCATGTAGCATCTGAGATATAAAATGCTGAAAGGAGGTAGAGGACAGGGGGCTGGGGAGAGTACCACGTGCTTTCCTTGTTCCTACGCTTCCCTAGGATTTCACTGAAAACCAGTGCTGGGACAGGCTACTCATCTAGCCAGATGTGACTGTGCACCACCATTGCTGTGGTCTCTACCCAAATACTGCGTGCATTTTGGCACAGGATGCATCCCTAGAGACACCAGATTCCCACGCAGCAGCCATATCTAAGCAGACTGGAAGGAATCAAGTTCAGTTTCAGCAAAAAAAAGGTTTTCTTTTTTATCTTACAATAATTACCTTTTAATTGGACCGAATCGTGAAAATATTATCTCTAGGTCTTCATCTGTGGTCACAGGATTCAGTTTACAAACAAACAGCACATTTTCTGGTGGCTTCACCTCTGCATCTGGTAAGTCTCCCACCTGTGGCACACAGAAAAAGACTTCCATCACTTCTGCCTAAAGCTCTCACCATTCTATTGCCGCAAGCACACTGGCAACACATCTTTCGGGTGACCTCAGACATGTTCCTACCACAAAAATAAGAAGTTAATAAAATATTTTTCCTACTCAATGTCACTAAAAAGTGTTTTCCCTAGCACCTAAAAATGATCATCTACTTGCAATTCCACTGCTGTGACTTCATGAAAGTCACAAACACTGACTACGTTGCTTTCCCCATTGCAATCCCCATGGATTCACCCATCCTTCAGCAGGATGAGCGCTTTTTTAAAATTTTTTTTGGTTAAAAAAAAAAGAAGACTTCAAAGCCTATGGACAATTTTTTGTTATTACGTGGAATTTACAACTGCCAGCAGTTACTAAACATTATATTTAAGAAGGAAAAACATAAATTAAGCAACATTAAACTCAACAGATGGAAGACAGCCATAACATATATGAATAATGTAATCTCAACACCACTGTATGTACTGGGAAGAGAATATCTCAAATTAGCAAAGCTCTCTCCCACACATGCTAAACCTTTTCCAAGATCAGAGATGTATGCTACATTTTTTAGTTGGATGCATTTCCAGCAAGTTTTTATAAAGCCTCCACTGGCCCACTTTTAATCCTGTCTTTAAGAATGAAATATCACCACTTTTATCAGAAAACCACCTCCACTGCTCATGCTCAATCCTTTCCATTGTACCATTGTTCCACAGACACTTAATAGCACAGATTCTGAGCCATGACATTATCATCAGATAAGCAATTTCAAGACAAATACTACACATCCTCCTAGACTTAATATAATATGCACACAGAGGGAATAGGATCTAAAAGGTAAGTACAGAAAGATGTTCACCATTTCCAGAAGAATGGCACGAGTTTTTGCTTCTTTTTCCGCCTGAACTTCTTCTATTTCATCTGCAGACCGTCCTTTCAAGTCATCTATTTCTTCATCTGCTCCTATTCTGCCACTCTGAAAAATAAAGTAAAAAGCTATTTACTACCAAGCCATGGCCAAAAATTCTTTCCCACTCTCCAAATATTACTTGGATGACCTTCCCTCTCACTCCCCAAAACATTAAAAATGCTGAAGCACTGGATCTCTGCAGAACTGGGCTTTCATTCTATTCTTCCCACTTCAATTAAAAAAAGAGAGAGAAGATGTTACCCTTATGCGTTTCAGGCACTATGAACTATGTATGAACTTTTAGGCCCCATTTGAAATATATTCAGTTGGACAGTCTAAATTCTTTTATATTCCCATCTCATACTCAACATCTCACCACAAGTGTCAACTAATTTCTAATCTAGACAGCTCCTACCAGAAATTAAGATAAGGAACACTGCAAATATCTGCGGTGACTAATAAGGCTCAAACATTAAATACAGTATATCACAATAAGGATTTTATTTTTGCATATCTACATCTAGACAGGATTTGAGGTTTAATTTTTTTCTTCTCATCAGCATCTCTAGAATGCTGCCCTTCTTACAGACATTTCCACACCAAAGAGCTTATCTTCAGATAGACTATAGGGGAAGAAAACTAAGCATAAGTTTTCAAATCTTTAAGCAGTTGGCAGTGAGCTATTAAACTCCTTATCCTGTTAACATATCTGAAGGTATATCAGAGATTAACCATGATGCAGATGCACTATGAAAGCCTAATTCCAATCTTGTAATTATATCTATTAAGCTTAAAAATAAACAATATTTTCTCTAGTCAATTTATTCATTGTTTGAAACAATCATTTCCATACAAGGAGATAATCTCCCATAGCAACTTCCATAACTGCATTCTATGAGTAAGTTATAAATAATTACGTTTGTACCAAATGCCTTCTGTTTGAACAAATACACCACAATAGTGGTGGTATATCTGCATGCCTGTAGATATAAATCGAAGAATGACCCAGCTGACTTTCACTGAAACACAGACTATTTCGCATTTAAAAGGAAAACAGCAGCAGTTTAATATTAGTAATAGTTAGTTATATTTTGTCTTCTACAAGAGTATCCAAAAACCAGTAATGCCAAAAGTGAATATTCCGAATCTTCTGCTTATCTACAGTGTAATTCGAAATCTAAAATACGGCTTTCCAACCTAACTCCACCAGAGTCACAGGGGAGAGCACCCAAGTCACCCTTTTATCCTTTTCTTTTTCTTCAAAGATTAAGCAGCTGTATTTATTAAACAGAGCAATAGCCCCAAATAACAGACAAGCATTTGACATATCAGAACTCAAGCTGGCGTAGCAGAAGAGCATCTCTTATCCTCCTATGCTAAAGAAGTGTAGCACTCCTAGGATATAGATTTGACAGACAAAGTCTTAAAGACAGTATTCTTGTTTTGACCAAGTCTGTGCTGGCCACTGATAGGGATAAATTTATTTAATTATTTCTTCCAACTTTTCCCCAAGACGCAGCCATAAAAACTCACATCTAGCTGTTCCTTAGTAGGTTCTGGTGAGCGATCAGGAACAGACAGGCCAGGCGGATCTTCAAATGGATCATCTAAAATTACTGTGTGATTTATCCTTATAGAAAACAAAATCAAGAACTGCGTCAGTCACATGCAAATAGAACTCTCTTTACGCAAGTAACAAGAAACCATTCCCACTAATCTCAGTTACATCTCAAACAGCCAAACGTACTGTAATGCCTGTAAATACTACGCTTTTGTAAAGGCAATATAGTTGCGCATTTTCTTATATGGTTGTTTATTTTAGTACCTGCTAATTTAACAATAATACTGGAATTAAAGAGTATTTAAGATACCGTGTACAGGTCACTTGACAATGCTATATTAATCTAGTTACCAAACAAGACTAATTTGTTTAATTATAATGTATTCCTCAAAAAGGGAAGTTAAAACAGTCACACCTGATATCTTGATACGGGATAAAATCCTTATCTACAAAGGTTTCATTAATTGTCTTCAATACATCCATGCCTTCTGTCACTTCTCCAAATACCGTATGCACACCGTCAAGGTAATCCAGGTTTTCCCCTGTAGTAATAAGGAACTACAAAAGAAGATACAAAACCAGTAAACATAAAAATTCAGGGCTTGAGTTTTACCTTAGGAGAAGTACAACTCTCACTGCAATCAGTTGGGGGGATGAGGAGGGAATTATTCCTGACTTGTGTGGGAGAAGATTAGTCTTCTTCCATCAGGTCTGAGAACACGGTGAGCCAAGCTACAGCTCACAGCCTCCCAAACAATTTTATACACACAATGCAGGGAAGCAGCAAAATTAACTCCATACATTACAAGCTCTAGATGGAATAAAACTGTAATCTCTTTAAATTGCTCTTTGATTATTAAAAAACCCTCTTTTTACAATTAAAACATATGGATGCTACAAGTGAGGCATTTTAATATATAAAAGTGAAAATGCATCTAAAGATAAGAATTTAGAAATAAAATCATTCTATGAGATCAGAATTTTAAACAAACCTACAGCAAAAACTGTGTGAACAGGGAACAGCAAAGGGAACAACATCACTTTCAAAAGTGGTTTCTCAACACCACTGGGATAAACTGTAAACTTACATTATATTATTAATGCACACTTTTATGTAACCATGCAGAGGAAACTGGGGTATGATTTCTGTTTTCAATCTAACATGAAATTATAATCAGAAAGTTTTAAGATTATTTCAAAATCCAGTTTCTTTACTTTTCACTTCCATTTAACTACAGGATTTTTTTTTCCTGCCCATTCTATACATTAGCAAAATCCCATTGAGGAATTACAGAAATGAATGAAAAAAGGGAGAAAAATAAAGAGGACTGAATGCTAACAAATAAAATTTTTGAATTAACCTAAGACAGGATCTGAATCTGAGAATTTTGATCTCTTTCTTACCTGTAATCAAATACCCATTGGTACCTGAACACTATGCGAAATACTTATTTTTGTCCAATTTTTTTATATGCTTTTTGACAATATAACAATGGTCACTGTCATTGTTACGCCTCTTTGTGAGTTCAATGAATTTTCATTTTAGTTACTCAGCCATGTACTCAGGCTTTCCAACGCTGTGATCTGACCTGTGATCCATGCTGATCGCTACCATTGTTCACCATTGACACGGTTCCCTTTTTCTTGTGCTTAATTCTTGGCACTTTTTCTGCCTCGAAAAATCTAGCTTGATCGCCATATAGTTGACTGAAAACATATATAACAAATATGTTAAAAGGCAAAGGAATTTTAAAAAGTGAGATAAACAAATGCTGTCAAAAACTGTAAATAAAACATGCTAAAAATTTTCACATTGGCATTCAAATAAAACCAGAATTTACGTTGCAACTATGCACGTTTTTATGGACCTGTATACTTCAATAATTCACTTTATATTACAGGGATCAAAACATTTTTTCTCTGAGACATTTTAATGAGGCTCTTTTGGGAAGGGTAAGGGGAGGGAAGGGCTGTGTGTTTGTATGTTTTCACATGGCACAGATAACATTTTGCTAGGGTGTGAAGTGAATACGTATTTTGATAAGTAGGTTCCATAAAAATAAGTTAACCCACACTAATAATTTTTCACAAATTTCTCTTCCAAGGTAAATGGAAAGCCACTAAATCTATGTGTAAACTTAGTTCATCATACAGATAGGACTACACACAATAATTTGAGATGCATAGTATATAGCAAATTGTTAAACTCTTTAATTTTTTAAGTCTAACCCTGGTATCACTTATCTTGTCTCAGTCCATAATTCAGAGAGGTATGGTCAATGCACACATTTGCCCAAATTTAAAGACTGTATTCTGTTGGAACTCATTTTGATAAGCAGGTGTGACCCTCTATGAAGAGAGGATTCAAATTAAACTTTGCCTGCATCAGTCTGCTGGGTAGCAAGAACAGAAACTCCCAATTTTGTGGACTTTGGCAGTAAAGAACAGGTAGAAAAGACAAATTGCCATGCTCCATGCTAGTAGCCGAACAGATCTGCCACTCTCTCATAACACTAGAATTCCCCATCTGCCATACCAATGAGCTGCAGAAGGCCAAACCTTCATAAAAGAGCAGAATATCAAAATAAACTTGACCTATCCATGTGCGGAGATGGCTCAGGTCTGGCAAGTTTACCTATCTAGACCTGCATCTGCTTAGCACAGTTATACTGCTTCCAGGATCGCCAGAGCGGGGATCTACGTGTTCAAAGTTTTGTATTTAAGAGGCTCCAACAGACCAGGCTCACAAAAGCCAAGGTTGGTCTAGCTACACTGTCACTGTTTAAATGGAGCTGTTTATACACTGTGTTCCCCAACAGGCCAGGTTTAGTTCGGCTCTGCAATTTTGATTCTACTTTTAATTACAATTTCAAAGGAATTGTATAGAACATAAGCACTTTGCTAACCACCATTCTAGCTGTTTGAATGATTTATTCAACTTTTATGTGCATGACCACTAAAAACATCTTAAACAAGGAAGAAAAGTGATTTCCTAATACACAGTCAACATCACTAAAATGCACTTAATAAATTTTTAGAGCAACAGGATTGCTTTCTCACACACAGACAAAATCAACTATAGCCTCTATATTCCCCATCACTAAATTAATTACATTTGTTACAAAAAGTAAAATAGTAACAAACTGCTAATGATTTTGCCTTATACAGCACTTAGTTATATGTCTCTTAGAAAACCAAACCTACAGATATTCGCTAACTTTGAAACCAACAGAAATTTACGTACAACTTGTCAGCTGTAACTTCGCTTCTAAGGTCAGAGACAGAACACTGTCCAGAAAAAAAGATCTGAATGGCCTAAGGCAGCATTGAAAATAAAAGGGTATTTAGGTATGACAACCATAGAAACTTAAGTATCAACATTTTTATTTCTCATCAGTAATTCTGCCCCAAGAGAGCTGAAGACAATCTAATTGGAATCCCTATTCCCTTATACAACATCTCTGTTAATTAAGTAGCACAAAAGTTTTACTTACCAAAATATGGATTCCCCTCCACGGCCAGTTCCCATGGGGTCACCGGTTTGTATAATAAAATCCCTCTATCACAAAGCAGAATACATAAGATATTGCTTTCATGTTTGTGAATTTAAACGCACAAAAAAAAATAAACCAGGGGAATTGAGAATACTCACTTGCACATTATAAATAAGACAGTAGTTGTAGTACTTGACTTTGCAGAGCTTCAGGAAATTCAGACAAGCTGTAAGAAATTGTACCAACATTTACTAAAGATAGTAAGTACAGATATTACAAATATAAAGGTAGATATTCACTATGTATAAGAGTGGTTTTGGAGCAGACCGTGCTAAGACTTATCAGCGCACAACGTATAAATGCTGTAAAAAAATGTTTTAAGGGAGAGGTAACATGTCCTCCCTTCCTAAAGCCTATCTCTAGTGGTTCAGAGAGCCCGAAATACAGCGACCTGTACAGAAATGACAGGACAAGGGGTAACGGTTTTAAATTGGAAGAGAAGAGATTTAGATCAGATATCAGGAAGAAATTCTTTACTGTGAGGGTGGTGAGCCACTGGAACGGGTTGCCCAGGGAGGTTGTGGATGCCCCATCCCTGGAGGTGTTCAAGGCCAGGCTGGATGGGGCTTTGAGCAACCTGCTCTAGTGGGAGGTGTCCCTGCCCATGGCAGGGGGTGTGGAACTGGATGATCTTTAAGGTCCCTTCCAACTCTAACCATTCTATGATTCTATTATTCTATGAAATACACGTTTCTTCTCCCCAACTTCTCTCCAAACACCCAAGAAAGATGACAGTTGCCTTTTGATTTAGAATATAGTACATTGGCTCGGTGTTTTGAATAAATATGCAATAGATGCATAATAAAAGCGTAACACAAATAAATACCCAAACTTCCCAACAGCGATTGGCACCTGTAAGCACTTCAGACACACACACACAGAGGCTGCCCAGCGGGAGGGCGGAGGCGGCAAAAAGCCTGGCCCTCGAGTGGCTCCAACCCCAGCACCGGGGCCCTGGGGTGACAGAACATCGGGTGCCGCCTGACACCACCCCTTTGAAGCCCTCAGGAGGCCGCTCCGGCAGCTGAACCCTCAAGCCGCGACAGCCCGGGGGACGGTCGGGCCCGCCTGGCTGAGGGAGCCCGGCGGCCGGCATGGCGGGGAACGGCCCCACGGCCCCTTCTCCCCCCCCGAGCGGCCGAAAACCTCGGGCAGCTTGACAGCGCCAGAGCCGCGGGTGCCGCAGGGCAGCCGGCCGCAAGTCCTCCCCGCTCCGGGCCACAGCGGCCGCCACGACCCGGCACTTCCTCACCGGGCCAGGCGCCGTCCATCCCGGCGCGGAGGGCGGCTGCGAGCGCCGCCTGCGACCAGGCCGGCCGCCCCCAGCCCCGCTCCGCTTCCCAGCTCCCCCAGCCCGTTCCCGCCGGGCTCTTACCGCGGGGCCGCTCCTCCGTGTACAGGTCGATCACCAGGTCGCCCAGCGTGGTCTCCAGCAGGACGGCCATGGTGGCCACCCGCCTGCGCACAGGCGGCGCTGCGCGGCCCGCCCCTCGCTCGGCCGCCCTCTGCCGGCCCGGAGGAGGAGCTGCCGCCGAGGAGGGCCAGGGCCTGCGGGAAGGGCCGGAGGGCGGCCGGGGCCTATAGGGAGGGCCGGAGGGCGGCCCGCGGCTGTGGGGAAAGTGGCCGAGGCGTGTGGGGAGGACCAGGGGGCGTCCAGGGGCTGCCCCGGAGTCCCTGCCAGGCATCCCGGAGGCGTAGGGTGCGAACCCCGCGCCCCCAGGCCGCCCCTCTCCGGCGGGGACAGGGCGGGAGGCAGCGGGGGTGGGCTCCCAGGAACCCCTTCCTGAAGGGGATGGGGGAGAATGGAGACAACCCCCTCTCCAACCCCCCAAGAGCAGCCTCTTCTGGAAAAGGGCACGTTTTGAGGCTTTTGAGCGTGGTGGTCACTGGGGTGAGTTTATTCTACACTGTCGGCTTATTCTACATAGTCCAAGAAAACCAGTTTTACCTCATAGATATTAATTGGAGGGCTATAACGCGATTAACAGTCCCAATATTTGCCTTGAGTACGTGGTCACAGCACAACCGGTAAGCAGCGTGTGACCCTGAAAGGACAGACAAGCAAATAGGGTTTTATTCTTTATTTTATTAGGACAACAGGGAATGGTTTTAAACTGAAAGAGGGGAGATTTAGATTAGACATTAGGAAGAAATTCTTTACTGTGAGGGTGGTGAGACACCGGACCAGGTTGCCCAGGGAAGATTTGGAGGCCCCATCCCTGGAAGTGTTCAAGGCCAGGCTGGATGGGGCTTTGAGCAACCTGCTCTGGTGGGAGGTGTCCTTGCCCATGGCAGGGGGGTTGGAACTGGATGATCTTTAAGGTCCCTTCCATCTCTGACCATTCTATGATTCTATGAAATCAGCCTGGAGAAGAGAAGGCTCCGGGGAGACCTTGTAACAGCCTATCAACACCTGAAGGGAGCCTACNGCAGGGGGTGTGGAACTGGATTATCTTTAAGGTCCCTTCCAACTCTAACCATTCTATGATTCTATTATTCTATGAAATACACGTTTCTTCTCCCCAACTTCTCTCCAAACGCCCAAGAAAGATCACAGTTGCCTTTCAATTTAGAATATATTACATTGGCTCAATGTTTTGAATAAATATGCAATAGATGCATAATAAAAGCGAAATAAAAGGGGGGTTGGAACTTGATGATCTTTAAGGTCCCTTCCAACCCCCAAACCATTCTATGATTCTATGTTTCTATTATTCCCTTCTTGTTGATGCCGTAGCATCTTCTTGGGCTTACATATTACAGCTGAACCAACCTGGTCACCTTCACAGCAAGGGACCCTGCTCTCCTGTGCAGGGACCTCTGCACCGCCTTCGTCTCTTTCCGGATCATGCTCCAGTACTCGTCGCACAATGAGTCGATTCAAGTCACTAATCTGTTGGAAAACAGTTTCTTTTTTTATTGCTGAATTTGGTTTCTGCAAGGTTAGTGACCGGAATTGACTTGCCATACAGTAAAAAGGAACCCGTGAAGGGGAAGGTGGGGAGCGGGGATGCACAGCTGGCATGGAGGTTGGTAAGAGCAGGATCTCCTCTTGAAGCAGCAGCAAAAGTAATATCAGATCACCACATTATATAGCAGCACCTTTATAAAAAGCCAAACAGGGAATTCACCCACTTTTCTGTTAATCCCTACCCTGCTCACAGTGGTTCTGGAGACACTGGGCTGGTCCTGGGACCAGGATCTGCACGGGAGGGAGTTGTATTCTGCCTCTACAGTGTGCGAGTTTTCAAAGCTGTTTGTGCTACCATCAAGCATTTTGCAGGGCTGTATTGGTTTTGTGAGCTTATTCCCAGTCTGTGTATCAATCCTGAATTAATTGAAGGCTGGTTTTAAGCCATGCTGTACGGCAGTTATGGATAGAAGGAAGAACTGTAGCACACATTACATTTATTACTCTGAAACTTTAAGAGGCATGCAAACAATACATTAGTTTTATGCAAGCGTGTGCTGACTGAAGTTTTAACTATTTACTTGCTACTTGGAGAACTTGTACTTTGCATTTCAGTAAGAAAGCATCCCACTTACTTAGGCTTTTATCACTCTTTTTAGTCATGAAAGAAATGAAGACATAATTTCCTTATTCTTTATACTGCTTTTTGCCTTCTAATAGCCCACGGTTATAATGAAGGTTCAAAGAAAAAAAATGGCTTTCCACGATCGCTTTAAAAAGTCAGAAACATCACTTCAAACTTAAGTATAAACCCACTGAAATACAGCACTTCTGGCACGCTCAGCAGCTCGAGCAGGAGTCAGTCTCAGTACAAAATACTCAAAAATGCTACCCATTTAAGTAGTTATAAATGTGAGGACACGTTCACCAGTAGACTAGAGGGGTGTAGGAGGCATCCGTCTGGGCCAAAATGGAAAGACCTCTCATGCTCTCGGCTTGGCCCAGCACCGAGCAGATACTGGCTCACCCGAGATCACTTCTGAAACTAGATTGCTCTTTAGTTATTGCTAGGATTTTTACCGCATCCGTTGTGCTGTGAGACTAATAAAAGCTCTGAAGGAAGTATGGTGAAAGCATTGTTAGCGCATAATTTTTGCAGTTTTAACTACGTTGCAGGAGAACAAAAAGAAAAGAAGAAAGAGGACTGAAGAAAAGGGAAAAAAGGAAAGAAGAAAGGAAAACAGAAATGGAAGGAGAGCATTACTTGATAGGTAGTTTACCAGGGAACTTGCAGAAGGAGGCAAGTCAAAAAAGGAACAAGCATTCAGCTCCTGTTCCATCCCAGTGGGACACTGAATTCCTCGAGGTCAGATGGGAACCCAGCCTGAACTTTGCAGAATCTATAAATTCTTGCTCCCCTGTATTTTTATATACTCTGATACCATTAATTATTGTGTCTCTGGTGCATTTTGTAAGTGTTTTAATCATGAATCTGATACACAAACCACTGTATTACCGTAGCTTGCTTTTGCTCATCAAGGGTTGACCGGTCCTGTTGGGAGGGAACCCTCTGCTCTGATTTACGCACAGATTGCAACTCATAGTTAGGAATTCAGGTGATTTAAACTTCCTCCCACCAGCGCATGCAAATGACTGCAAGTACCAACAAGAGCTGCATTCTTGTAGCTGCCCTCGTATTCCCCAAGACTCTTAACGTGCGCTTTACGAGATTCAGCAAAATGTCTTGCTGGGGAGCTGACTGACCACGTAGCTTTCTGCCTGGTGAGACCACACAGCGGACAGACCCTTCACCTATTTCTTAGTTTACCAAACGCAACAGATTTAAAAAAAAAAAAAAAATAGCTTAAGGACAGGTCTAAGAGAAACTAGGTAAAGTAGGTGATGGCAAAGAGAGGCGATAAAAATTAAGACGTCAGAGTTTTTCTTCTTCCATTACTGACTTGTGTGATTATGGAGAATCCAGTTATTCAGCTTTATTGATTCTAATCTCTAAAATACTCCAAACCACTGATAAGAAATGTATTTAGTGATGAAATATTTTAGGTTTTCATGTAATATGTATGAAATACACTTTACAATATATGACTCTCTTAGGCCTCATTTTCCTGTGCCTTGTACCCTGTGCCAGATGTTTACAGCAGTGTCTCATGAATGCAAACTGCATATAAAATACTGAGTTTCTCTGAGTTTTATGATTTATGTTCGCTATCAACCAAGAGGGAGTCAAGGAGCAATATAAAATCCGGCTACAGATCGCTTCAAGGGGACAGCTAATTTATTGCCCTGCCCTAGCTGATACTAAAACCTCCCTGGACAAGCTGTTAAGGTGTTTGCCACCCTTACCATCAGAAAGGTTTTTCCTAACAGATAAATGCAAACTTTCCTGTTCAAATAAAGCACTTTTTGTCTTCATATCCACCGAGGACTTGGAGATCCAGGTTATTTCCTTTCTCTTTGCTGGAAACATCCATGGTTTTGACTGCCCCTAGGAAGTTCTCCTCCATTTGCTCTTCTCTGCGCTGAAGACCTCCAGCTCTTTAACACTTTATCTTCTGCTTTCTTCCTTTCTGATGGCTTGCTCTGCTCTCTCCTGGAGCACGCTGCCAGCTTTGGCTTTCAAGATGCCTTTCCTGACTTGGGGCACTTCCAGTTCAGCCCATGTTATATAGAATCATAGAATCTATAGAATCAAACCAGTATAGATTGGGGCCTGACCTGCTGGAGAGCACCTCTGAGGAGGACCTATGAGTCCTGGTGGACAATAGGATGACCATGAGCCAGTAACGTGCTCATGTGGCCAGGAAGGCCAATGGCATCCTGGGGTGCATCAGGAAGAGTGTGGCCAGCAGGTCGAGAGAAAGGTTATTCTGTCCCTCTGCTCTGCCCTGGTGAGGCCCCATCTGGAGTACTGTGTCCAGTTCTGGGCTCCCCAGTTCAAGAAGGACAGGGAACTGCTGGAGAGGGTACAGCAGAGGGCTACAAAGATGATTAGGGGCCTGGAGCACCTCCCTGACGAAGAGAGGCTGAGGGACTTGGGTCTTTTTAGCCTAGAGAACAGAAGGCTGAGGGGGGATCTGATNGCCCACACGGCTAAGCCATGTTCAACCCCTCCAGGGATGGCGGTTCCACCACTTCCCTGGGCAGCCAGTTCCAGCGCTTGACAGCCCCTTTGCTGCCACCCGGGGCCCAGCCGGCCTCAGCCCACGGCGGCAGCTCGCTCTGAGGAGGGCGCCTCGGCCGCTTCACGCAGCGCAGTAGTTATTACCGTGAGCCAGGCGGCTCGCTCTCTTATTATGCAAAGCGCTTCCAGAGGCCGTAATCACCTATTCAGGGTAGCGTTACCCTGCACCGCCCGAACCGGGATCACCCCCCCCGGGGCCGGGCTGCCGAAGGCCGGCCTCCTGCCGCAGAGCGCCGGGG
>VXAK01026016.1:128046-168038 GCA_013399435.1 Arenaria interpres
GGGGGGGCCGTGAGGGGCCCGGCGGCGGGCTGGCGGGGCCGGTGTGAGGGGAGGGCGGTGTGAGGCGGGGGGTTCCCGGCTATAGCGCTGGGCAGCCTGGGGTGTATCCCCCGGCTTGGTCCCGCTGCTCAAGTGCGTTTTCGGTCCGAAATGTACAAAAAGGGTACAAAGGGATAAAATTTTGCGTCGAACTCGGTTACCGGGCGTGCGGTGTTTCCCCCCCTCCTTCTAATGATTCGTTTATATAGGATTTGATACCCTGAAATAAACATCTGGTGGGTTGAGGAGGGGGAGAGGGTTACCCCCGTGCAACGTAAGTGTATTTATATCGTATTTTTATGCTCTTCTATCCACGTCTTGGTGGTTCGGTGCCTCAGCCCCACATAGTGATGTCTGTAGCCTCAAATGGAAGCTCGAAGAGGGTTTTGATGTCTTGGTATATTCCAGGGCATCGTGCTCTCTCTTTTTCCATTCCAGTACCTATGCTGCATCTCGGTAAGATTAGTTTCAGGTTAAATTTGGTGGCTTTTTAAAAGGGCGGAAGGAATTTTTTGGTCTGATCCTTAGGAGATCTTCTCAGTGGGAATAAAAAGATGTGCTGTGGTCAAAGCACCAGTGAGCTTTGACCTCTGGAACGGCAGAAGAGAACCTGGGTGCTTCTCTCTGTGCTTGAACCGTGACTAAATACATCCTCTGATTGTTAAAATCCTGAACTCCGAAGCGTGAGATCGTGCGGAGGGAAGAGCTGCGTTGGGTTTGCACTCGCTGGTCTTGCCAACGTGAAGTTGCTGTCATGGGAGTAAATTTATTATGGCTTTTTTTTTTTTTTTCCCCTCCAGAGGGTTTGGTGTGGTGGTGGTGTTATTGTTTTTTCATGTAAGTAAAACCTTTCCAGGCCAGCCTGAGGGAGGCCCCGTGCTGGCACATCCTGTGTTGCACAGCAGGATTCCTGGGCCGACTTCCTGGTTTCTGCTTCTCTGCACCAACATTTGAAGAGAGGTTTGCTTAGCTCCGCTGTCAAAATCACAGAATCACAGAATCTTCATGGTTGGAAGGGACATCTGAGATCACAAAATGGGGATCTAGGTCTTCAGACACCTGTAAGAGCGCATGAGTGCTTGAGGTCAGGTGCACTAAGGAGAGCAAAGAGAGCTCAGTCATAGAATCATAGAGTGGTTTGGGTTGGAAGGCACCTTAAAGATCATCTCGTCCCCCCCCCCCTGCCATGGGCAGGGACACCTCCCACTAGAGCAGGATGCCCAAAGCCCCATCCAGCCTGGCCTTGAGCACTTGCAGGGATGGGGCATCCACGACCTCCCTGGGCAACCTGTTCCAGTGCCTCACCACCCTCACAGTAAAGAAATTTCTTCCTAATATCTAATCTAAATCTCCCCTCTTCCAGTTTAAAACCATTGCCCCTTGTCCTGTCACTACACTCCCTGACAAAGAGTCCCTCTCTGGCTCTCCTGTAGGCTCCCCTCAGATATTGAAAGGCCGCTATAAGGTCTCCCCGGAGCCTTGCAGTCCTCTTTGCTTATCCCTCCGAGAAGGGAAAAATTGCCAAAAAGACAAATGAAGTGACGATGGAGTATAGACCTACGCTCTTGCTTACCTCCTGCCCGGAAACTTTCATGCTTTCACACCAAAACTTCAACCTAATGGCCTTGAAGTTGTTTGTCGCAGCTGGCAGTGGTACCAGATGCGGGGGTACATCCTCTGCGGGTGCTATCTTGGGACCTGAAAGAGGGTGGCACAGGGCTGCCGGAGCCCTCCCGTGGAAGCCAGCTCGGGCTCAGAAATAGAATAGGTGTGTCCTAGAGCGCTAGTAAGGCTTGACTTAGTTAATTGGGATGTCATGCCTCACGGCGTTGCTCTGCCGCTGGTGGGGGTGAGTGTGTCCACGCGTGCCGTGCTGCTTAGGTGGTCTGTGAGCTCAGGTTCTGCTAGTTGGAAGAATCTGCACTTTTTTTGGCTTTATACTGGTGCAGTGGCCTAAGCATATGCAGAAAAGCTCTTTTAAGAGTCAGAAAGGGAACATGCACATTTTTACCTTACCTTAGTATGTTTTCTTTTTAAAACTCGTATTTCCTCCTGCACTACTTCTTTTTGTCCCTACGGGATAATTTTTTGATGTTAGAAGGAACCGTGCATCTCGAGAACGTTTCGAGTAGAAGAATTGCTGGTTTTTGAGCGCGAGCTGGTTTGCGGTGGCCTGATAGGAATGGAAGTGCCTGGGCAGCGGGAATAGGCAGAGCGGGAATACTGCGCTGTCAGGTGGGCTGCAGAAGCCACGAGCCTAATGAGAGCGGGCGATGGGGTGGGAATAATCGTGGCCTTTCCTCAGAAGGGCTTGGGGCTGCCGGCTGGCTGGGAGCAGAGGCAGCACCAACACCTTCAGCTTTTCTTCGACTGGATGTGGCTGTGCCCTCTGCAATTCTGTGAGCCCACCAGCAGCATACCACTGGTCGCTTCACATTTTGTAATTCTTGTACACGGTATTGAAATTTACCTCCAAGGTGATGGCCATGACCTTACAGAAAAGTAAGAAAGGACTGAGGAAAAAACCTTGGAACACTGGAATAACGTTTCGTAATGCTGAAATGCTTTTGTTCAGCTCCGGAATGTGTATGCCTCCCTTGTTGTGCAATACTTGTCATTTCTTAAATAAGTTGTTTTGAAATCTGGACTCTTTTTTTTTTTTTTTTTTTTTTTTTTTTAAACGTGTGTTTTGATTTTTCTTTCTTCAGAAATTTGAATGAGCAAAACTGGATTACTGACTGCTTGATATTAGGCATAGTTTAAAAAGAAAAAAAAAAGAAGGCAGGGAATGATGCAATAGGAGAACTGACCTTTGCATTAAAGTAACATGTTTTTCTGGTGCAAGGTCAAGAATTAGGTTTTGTGTTTTGGAATATTTTTTTTTAATGTGCTGATAGGAACTGGCTAAGAGCACAGTGGATTGAATGCTCATGCTGTGTTATTTGCTTACTCTGTTTGCCTCTGGATAATGTAGGTGTAGCAGTGTTCTTTCTGAATGGCATACTTGCCTACCAGACATTTTTATTTTTTTTTTCAGTTTAGTTGCCTGAAACACATTGTTTTAAGATTATTTGTTGGTTGCAAGAGACCTCTGTGTGGATGGATTATTTCACAACAGAAGAAAGTAATCTTCAGTACCTCAACCATTTGGGGTCATATGCAGCGGGTGTAATGTGTTTTAATCAAAGAAGAAACTCATCAATAGTTTCTGACACGCTGAAATGTTTCCTTCATTGCTTTATGCCAGTTTCTCTATTAACAGCCTGGCACACTTTCTGAACTTTACGCTTGAAAGATCTGACATCATCTTTCTGTGTATATTTGATCAAATTAAAGCGGCATGATGCAACCGTGTCTCAGCGATGTGAGACTAAGTATTCACCTCTAAAACTCCTGATAAAATATTCATAGGATGAGTTGATTTAATAGGGAGAAAGCAAAGGCGATTAATTCTAGCAACATACGTAGGGGAAAGGAAAAGATAAGCAATATTACACCAAGAATCATCTCAAAGCAAGGAAGGAATGTAAGTGTGCTTGTTCAGAAAAGAAAAGTAAAGCGAAAACATCATGTTAGATTTTTATATGAACAAAGACAGTTCTGCTTTACTTACTTAAACAAATACTGGATTTCATTATCTTACCCCAAATCTTGTCATGCAGTTTAGTAATACCAAACCTTATTGGAGCAGATATTGGACTACAATTTTGTAAAATGTGAGGGGCTGATGATTCTCCTGCATACTTGTCAAGTCAAACTTGTACCACGATTAGTTCTTAACTCAGTTATGCCTGATTGCAGTAAAGACTCATCCTACAACATAAACTCTGGAGTCTGATGAAAGAATTCTGAGCAGCACAGAATCACAGCCGGCAAACACACAGTTACGCTGTTTGGAGCCAGTTGACCATGTACGTGCCAGGACTCAAATGGTATGAGTTTGGGTGGTAGTTTTATGTGTCTGCTCAAACACTTTTTTTTCATAATCTCTTTTCGGATTTAGAAAGTTATTAGTTTTGCCTATTTCTTATCTGTTTGGCAGCCTTCACTGGACTTTACGTTTTCCTCTCACAAACAGGATATGCCAGTAATGCCCGCATAATTGCTGCGAGGGGATTGTCTGCCTTCCAAGCCTCTGTGCAGCTGGCCATCTTGCAAGGCACCGTGCCATCTGTTCCTCGGGCTGCCCGCGCCACTTCCCACAGCCCTTCTGGAGCAGACAGAGCCTTGTTGGGAGAGCCTCAATAGAGAACAGCTGTGCTTTAAGTGGGCTGGCTGCTAGCGGCTGAGTCTCGGTGGCGTTGATGTGACTAAGGCAGTTGTGTAGGACTCAGCAGTTGCCCTGTACTGGGAGAAACTGTACGGTGCTCCCCGTCAGGTACCCACTGCCCACGGAAGAAGTTTTCCCCCGGTTCTGTAATCGGATCGGTTTGAAGTTCCTACGTGATTAGATCTGTCTCGTGCAGCATTTTTCATAAAAGGCTTAATCTTAGGTGGAACGTTCTCTGTACCTTTGTGTGGCACTGGTATGGGGTGTCTTTGAGAATTAATTAATATTCCCTTTCAATTTAGGCCAGATGCTTTGGATTCTTTGGGGCCATCTTTTCCCCATCTTGCTCTTCTGGTACTGCTGTGATTATGGTGCCCCAATTAACGCTCCTGGCTTCTGTTGCAGCACGTGGTAGAAGAGAAAGGATTGGAAAATGATCACTACCTGCTTATCTCTGCTGATCCAAGTTCACAAAAATTCACTAGTAACATAACAAAGTATTTTCTCTGTTGAAACTAAAGGATGTTTCATACGTCTGTGAGTCTTCACCCCTGCGATTGGAGAGATGGGTATTTGAGTTATCACTGTATGGCTTTTCAGGCCAGGCATTTCATCATGGAAGTGTGGTACAAGAGCTGTTGGCCTGCCCAGTCTGTTTTCCTCCCAGTTTAGCAAGCATTAACAATGTATTGCTCTCAGGCACTTATTTATTCATGAGCAGATGTCAAGGGGGCGCCAAGCCAGGTTGTGTTCACAGGAGGAACGCTGTGCATCGCCCATTCCCTGCTGTGGATGATGGTGGGTCAGCTAGGATTGTAATAGTCCCTTCCTCTTGCCCCCAGCCCTCCTGCCTGACTTCTCGTTGTGTTTGGCATGCATCTTGTGGTTCTTGCCCTCATATAGATTTTGGTGTGGGTCAGGAAGGTTGGCCACAGCAGGACCTATTGAGTTTTGGGTGTGCCACTGCAGGAAGGACCAGTGGGAAGCCATGGGAAGAGAGCAGCAAGGAACTCGCTCCCAGCTCAGGTAATCCTTCCTTGGAGGCGTTAACAGTCCTCCAGTTCAGTCTTCCTGATCTTATGTTATGTTCCATGGGAAGACATTGCGAAGAGTAGTAAACGGCCTGTTGATAAATTGCAGCAAGGTAGCTTCAGCTTAGACATTAGGAAAACTTTTAATGCTGACGGTAGCTGAGTACTAGAGCAAATAGTTGAGGAGAGTGTGACATTTTTAGACATCACTGTAGAGCTTTAAGAGAAAGTCTCTCGGGAATGACATCAATATAGTTGACTCTCGACTCTGGAAAAGCCGGTCTTCCTCTGGTCCTTGAGATCTTGTTTCTTTATCAGTTCAGGAACGTTTGGAGCAAGAGCAATTGAAAACTGATTATCTTTTTAACACCAAAACTTTTGAGATCTTGTTGAAATGTTTCTTAGCAAGACTGTCACTAAACAAACTCGCAAGACCTGATGAAAAGCCAAAACAAGAACATATGACAACTCAGGAGAATGGATGTACAGAATACGGGAAATTATCAGTAGAACTTGTTGGATCTGGATATGAACACACCGGTCATGGGAATGGCAAGAATGTGAGTTCTCCGTTGCTTGTGAACACAAAATTGCAAAAGTCATGGTATAGCCGAGGTAGTGGAGTTATTGAGTAGCCTTATGAGCCTGTGCCGTTCAAGAGATAACACCACCATCTCCCGAGATGATGGTGAGGTCAGGCATCTCCTGAGGAGACGCTGTGAGGACAGGCAGACCATCCAGCAGAGCTGATCCAACAGTTGGTGGCCATCAGAACACGTAGCCCGGCTCCCTTCTCCCAGCTGCGTTCTTGCGTCTCTCGTGCTTGTTTGGCTCTTCCTTGCTTCTTCAACTGGAGAAGAAAAGGGAAAGTTGTCCTGCCAATTTAATGAGCTAAACTGGCTCACTGACTTGGCATAAATGAGAGGGAAGGATGATGTCCAGGAGGGATCGACACTTTTAGTGGCAGAAGCAGCAAGCGGTCAACCTGTCTTAGTTGTCTGCAAGCTAGGATCTGTTTTCTGTAACTTTGACAGCATGGCAGCGGCCCACTGAAATACTGAATTTCTTGAACACGTAACGTGCTCTTCATGTGCAAGTTTGAAGTGTGTACCAGAATTCACGACAGGGCTTGTGGATGCTACATCAACCGAACTGATGCTGTTTTGAAGAAAATCAATCATTGCATATATAACTCACTTTGTAGATTTAATGCTCAATCGTTGAGGGTACCTGTCTTGCCCCATGACCTCCTCTTTCAAATAAAGCATTTCATTTAAACAAAAAAAGATGTAGGGGGGGGATTTCCCTTTTTTTCCAGCATCAGTCATTTCCTTTTTCTTGTAATCTCAGTGAGTCACTTTGTAGATGTTGAAAACGGATTGCAAAATACTTTCTGTATAAAAGTACTCAATTGCATTTGAGGCTTAAAAACTGGAGGACTATTAAGACTGCCTGGAAAATCCATTTTTTCATGCCCTTTTGAATTCCAAGAAAACAGAAAAACCCAGGAAGTAATGACACATGGGTTTGGTAATCTGTTAAACACTTTGAGGGTGTAAAAGGCATGAGGGTGTACAGCTTTGAACGCTAGAGCTAACGGTTTGGCAGAGGAGAAAGTAAGAAATTTTGAGGAAATTACAGGATGACTGAATAGATTATATTCTATCATTATATTATTAATTTGGTTTATATTTTCAATTATAGTTCTCTAACTAAATTGGTAATTTTCATTTACTTTGAATAGCTGGGATTTAAGTTTTGAAGAGAAGTCAGTATAGACACCTGTTTCCTAGAAGGAGCATCGAGAAGGAGGTTTTTCTTTGGTCTCGGTGGCTGGAGAGTTCTCCTACTGATTTGACAAATGCACCTGAAGCATCAAATGGCAAGTCGTTTCCAACCAAAAGGTTATCTGTATTAGATTTTTAAACCACTCTTCTCATGATGCCAGATTTTTCCTGAATCTGATTTGGTTGTTGTTTTTCAGTTTTTGGCAGTCCTGGCTACCTGCGTATACTGATTAAAGCTTGTTTTAAGGATTATTTTTACATTATAGTCACACTTCAGAAGCTCTCTGTTCATGAATTGGGACTACATTATGCTAGGTAATGTACATTTCAAGTATTTCCTGGCCAAAAATTTAGTGTTTTATAAAAATCTCAAATGAAAATCTTTTTTATGTGTTTAAATTTTTATTTATTTATTTTAAATTCTGAGCAAGTTACATCTTCTTACTGAAATGTGACTCACTTTTTAGCTGTTAGTAGTGAAACCATGACTGAAACACAGAGCTAAAGAAGATCCTGAAGGTGTGGAGAAGTTTTCCAGAGGAGAATGAAATGGATTAGAACCATTTAAGGCTCCCAAAAGGCAAATGGGGAGCTTAACGTTATTTTTGAAGAGGTGACTCAGGAAAGCAGCGTGGCAATCATTGCTTTTGGGAAAGTCCAAGAGAGGTTTGGCTTTCGTATGTAGGTTTTGTCAGGGCCAGGCCCGGGAGATTTAAGGTCCCATCTGCAAAAGAGACCCTGAATTTACAAGGGTGAAAGGAGATGACAGAATGAGTGAGTCAATAAATAACAGCAATTAGCGTTTTGAAAGCAGCAAAGCCCCATTGGCTGTGAGTTTGGAGGTATCCCGTGTGGCATAACTTGGGAATGATACCCAAAGAAGAGAAATAGGATTACTGCTGACACTGGCAAAAACCGAGTGTTCTTTAGTAGAGGCTAATATGTCTTAAATTATGCTTCACCTTGAAGATTAAATGGAGCACTTAAGCTAGTATCAGAGACTTCTTTTCCATTATGTCCATGTGAAACAAGTTCTGAGACTTTAGCTTGATTATTAGTTTACATTATTTAAAAAAAAACCACCTCAAACCTTTATCCACAAGGGGATGCAGTTGTCGTTCTTTTTTATCAATCCTCTTTATTAAAAGAGGGGTGGGAAAAAACCCCAACCCTTACATTAAACAAATTAAGCATGTTCCTCTTCTGTCTGCCGGAGAGAAAGCCTGGGACTGTGCTCCTGGGGACTGCGTGTTGTCGTTCCATCAGGACGGTGTGTGAAAGCTGCCTGTGGCCTGCAGCGGCTTAGGTGCTTCCTCAGAAACTCACATCTCTTCTCCTTCTTGTTTTCCAGGAAACGATCCGAGTCGATGTTAGGATGCTGAAATCCAGTGGAGAATTTCACAAAGGACAGGTTTGTCCGGTTTTTTCTGTTTATTCAGTGAATTAATATGCAGAGAAACGAAGTCTGCATGTGGATGCAAATATATTGCCTGACGTCAGTCAGTGTGAAGTGTGTCCCTCTGAGAAGAGAGTTGTCACAAAGGGCCAGGAACCACGCACTCATTCTGTCTGTCTGTCTGTCTTCAGGTTGTTTTTAATATCAGCTATGCTAATGGACAGGTATATCTGAATGATTTTCCTATGAAGAGCGGGGTTGCCCACGTAACATGTCAAACGGTAATATGTGAGTATTCTCTTTTTCTTTTCTCCCCACCCCCCGGGGTATTTGGCTTCCCTGTTCTCTAGTAACCAAAGTTTAAATGACTGCATGTTCTCACGCTCTGCAAACCTGAGCAGTGTCAAAGCAAATCATTTCCCAAGGCAGGATAATTCTGCTGCTAAAACGGGTGGGAAAACAAATCTTCCTGCCGTGCTCTCAAGTCACATTCGCATGCTTACATGTAAATGGTCTAATCTGAAATCCAGACTCTCCGCCTATCTTTCCAAAAGAATGTTCTGCACAACAAGCTAGACAATGTAAACAGAAGGATGCGACTCCACCCTGCTCGTGGCTGTGTCCCTGGGTTGGCTGGCATACATCCAAAACGAGATTCCAGAACAAAAGTATGAATTATTGTTAGGAAGATCTTTTAATTGTCTCATTTTTGTGTCTGTTGGACAACCAAGTTTCTGCTGGGTAGCATGTTATAGCACAAATACTGTAGTTTTGGTACTGTCCTGCAATGGTTATTGACTTCAAATTATCTTGAAACTACTATTTTTTCCACTGATTCAATGCTACACCTTTTGTAAAAGACCAGAAAGTACTGTGATTTTTATTTTTTTTTTGAGATAACGCAGAGCATACTGTATAATTAATTAAACAAGGACCATTATGCTCTTTTGATTTAAGCTTCTGTTGTATTCAGAATGATCTCTTGATGGATCAGGTGCAGTCAGTCTCCAGATTGGTTTCTGAGGTCATGCTCTCCTTACAATCAGGCATTTACTTAGAAAGTACTAATGCTTTCTCTAAATTGCTTCTCTGAGCCATGACCTTGTTTCTTGAACTTTTCCTCCCCAAGCATAATTAATTATTAATTTGACACTATTTCTTTTCTGGAGAGGGAGAGCAGTAATTCATTTCTCTTTCTGGGGCAGTTATGTTCCTATTGCTTCTATTTTTTCTATCCTAGGGTACAAAAACATGGCAAAATGTCGTTTTCCTGCTAGATTATTGACTCCAGAAAAACAGATATGGTTTTATTGACTAATTGAGAGATACTGAGCACTGCACTGTAGTTCCAATTAATTTTTGAAATCGTAGTTATATAGCTTGCAGTGACTACAGTCACGAATGTGAATCTGAAACAGTGAGAAAAATACTGATTTCACCTGGGAGCGAGGAACCTGGAACTCTCTGTCCCGGTGTTTGGGTCTGAGTCCCCAGCACACTACCTCTCTCTGTTATCTGTAAACTAATGTTTGTACTATTTACTCACTACATCCTTGATGATAAATTCAGGTAACTTTTGTAACAAGTATCTCAATATTCCTTTAGCTTTTTACCTGTTAACAGAGGAGAAAAGATACTCATGAATGTATGTAAAAACCAATCTTGAGCCAAATATTCTTGAATATTGGCATAGAGATGAAGTCTCCTGGATGGTATTGTCGTCACACTGTTGTCAGATTGTGCCTGGGACTTGTATCCCCACTTGCAGTTCCTACAAACGTAAATTTTGGAGTGTCTCACCCTTGTTGAATATGGTGGGGACTGAGCAGCCTGACACATGAAAGGCTGGGACCACAGGGAGCTTTCAGCTACTTGGCCTCTTTCAGGCTTTGGTCCTTTAAGGTATGCTTGCTGCTGTAAGTCAGAGGACATCCACAACCAGGTTAGTGCTCCGGCTCACACCTATAGGGAACCTTTCTAACCTCCTTCTCCCACTTAGCAGTATCTTCCATTGCAAAAACTAAATTGTCCCAGGTTGCCTCTTGGGCTCAGCAAAACCACTGAGGGTGCAAAGGCGGCTCTCTCTGTGCTTGTGGAACGTGAGGTTGTTGAAAGGGCTTGAAAGCTTGTGGGTAGGAAGAGAGTTTGAGGTGTCACGGTCACATAGGAGAACAGGGGGCGGAGAGAATACTCGAGTGTCAGTTCCCTCCTACGTGTTGTGTATGCAGCATGCCTGGAAAAGAGCATATTTGTTTCTGTATTGAGAGGAAGGGGAATCAAGATGTTTACACAGGTGGCTGGCTGGGCTGTGGCATTACTCTCACGAACTCCTTTGGACAACTAAAATAAGAATGCACCAATAATGAAGCCAAAGAGTGCTGCCGTGCAAACCTCGAAGGCAGGGATGCAGTGCTGTTCGCAAACTCCCTCAGTCTGGGGATCACGCGGTGCTGCTGTCACTTGCTGTGTTGCATCACGAGACCCGCGCCGAGTTTGAGTTGGTGATTGATAGAGTGCTAAAAAAATCACGGCATCCGTTTTACCTGTTGCCCAGATCATTGCTGCTTGGCACAGCAGTGAGTGGAAGTGTTACGGACATCAGCATCGTACAGACTTTCATACCACTGTTCAGGCATCTCTGGCTTGATGCTGGAGGTCCTCTGGAGTTGCGATGACTCTCCCACTCAGATGCTATGTGTGCAAGGGCTTCTGTGTCAGAGGTGCGACTGTTTGCCCCACGGTTGTACGCTGCTTTCTGGCTGGGGTCGTTTCTCTTTGAAAAGTGTCACCTTGTGTGTTAACAGTGGAGACCGGCAGCTTGGGGAACTTACCAGATCAGCAGCGCCTGGGAACCGTCAGTGTTCGCATCATGGTTCACGAGTGGCCTTTGGCATCCAGCTCTGATCTGCAGCTGATTGTCATTCAGGAAGAAGTGACAGAAATTGATGGAAAACAGGTAAAAAAAAAAAAAAAAACCAAAAAAAACCCCCCAGTGCTCTGCTTGGTTTTAATTTAGGAGAGGCAAGTAGTTACCAAGGCTTAAAAGGTTTACATGTATCTTGCTGGTGGTTAGAGCACAAAGTATATCATCTAATGCTCAGCCAGCGCAGTACTGAGGGAGACAATACCAACCTAAGTTGCCTGTATAAATAGCAGGGACGCTTCATGAACAGGCTTCAAGTTTTAATGCTTCTATTCCTCTTTTAATAATTAGTGTTGGATGACTTTCTCTTAAGCTTCTCAGATATCATTAATTATCACATGCTCTTTCAACACATTCATTTATGCAAGCAAAGTCAGGCTCACAAGCAATACTGCATTTACAAAATAATGTATAAAATTAATAAAAAGCTCATGGGCCTGTCCTGAGGTTTTTCCCATTTTCCAAGCGAAGAAAGTGCTTCAAGCATGTAGCATGGGGAACAGCTTGCAGCAGCAAACTCTTACAGCAGGTGAGCTTGTTGCAAAAGCCCCTGCACCTGAAAGCTTAGCCTTAGAATATTTTGCGTGTAAGATAATGTATATATAATATGGATTTTGAGATGAACAGGAAAAAAAATGCGCCAAATTCTAACAGTATTTGTATAAATACCAGTGAAAGCGAGGGGTTGCAATTCTAACTGAGATTGAAGTGTGCAGAACTGAGTTCTCAATATCACCTACAAGGTACAGTTATTTTTCCAGAGAGGTTCTGGAGAGAAGATAGACGTAGCTAGCCTCTTTTGAAGCTGCCTTATGTTCTGACACCTTTATTTTTGTTAAAGGAGAATGATGATAATACCATTGATTCTTAATTAATTGCATGCTCAGCCTGTAGTATTTTCTGCAGGGATCTGCATCATGTCAAGTTTTTACTCTGCTAATGAAACATCCCACTGAGAGGTTTGAAGCTTTGCTGGCGAGGTGCTTATCCCGCTGTTGTTGGACTAATCCCTCCTGGTTTGATTCAGTTGTTACCCAGCAGTACGGGCCTATGTCAGATCTCAAACTAGACATCACAACGCACTTCATGTTTTCATAGGGACCTGGAAAGAACAACCAGGAACCTAATGCTGTTTCCTTGACTGCTCCTTTAAATCAAAAAGCTTTCAATCTTTCTCATTAGTAACCAGCTGACAGGAACCAGCATCTATTCCACTGCATTGTTCTGTGCATCTTGGAAGCAAAAGGAGACCGTTGGTTGGGCTGTGGCTCTGACAGCACGAGTGAAGCTATCACACGCTGCATTCCTCTCTTGTAGTTGTATTTCTGTATGTAGCAGGTATAATTATGGTCACAAACGCTGTGGATTTCAGTCAGTTCTTGGCCTCACAGTGCAGTTATTGAAGTTAATAGCAGTGATGCTGAATGTGTTCTATACAAGCAATGCCTGCAGTGATTATTAAATGAAATGGGTCCCACGCATCACTGGAAGAGGAGGAAGAAAGCTATTCTTTCAGTTGTTCAAAAAAAAGCAACATTACTGTAAAAGCAGAGGTGTCAGTCTTGCCTCAGCAACACTTCCAATGTTTGCGAGTGCCTTTTCACTACGTACATGCCCTAAAATGCTTCCCTCAAGGAGGATTGTAACGAGCTGTGTAGGACTTGGTTAAACAGCCATGGAGTGGCTACCATGTGCTTTTGCAGGGAGAGAGGGACTCAGTCTGTTCAGTGTGTTTTCTAATGTATAGCCTATAGAAGGATGGTAAGTAAAAACAAAGAATACTATTTCATGTTATAACATCCTTATGTCTAAATGTCAACGGCTTGGAGTTCTCTGTGATGCATTTTCTCTGCCAGCTTCCCTCACTCTTACCTGAAACTCGGTGATATCAACATGTTTGCTTCTCTTGTAGGTTCAGCAGGAAGAAGTAACAGAAATAGATATTCTAGTAAAGGACCTGAGAGTACTTAGACATTCAAACTACACTGTCCCTTTGAAAGAGAGCATGCTGTATTCCATCCCGAGGGACAACGACATGCTATTTACACTTCCCAACCTCTCAGGAAAAGGTATCTCAGCTGATCTCAGACAATATTTTTAGCCACAGTTGATGCATTGCTCTGCAAAGGTGAAAGAACATCATTCCTGTGTTTTACATAATGAAATGGTTTCTTCATTAACAGGGATGTGTTTTGTTTTATCTGGTTTGGGTTTTGTTTTTTTTGAACACCTAAGATCAACTCGTCTACATTCTCAGTATTTTGTTTGTTTGTTTTCAAGTCTGTTCTCCTTTGAAGCACTTGGTACTTGTAAATCTGCAACCCAGACATCTCAAGGGAATACATTTCTCTCTCAGTGCTATCATGGAAACTTCTCTAGAGCTCCCCCTTTTTCCTGAGACTGAAAGAGAAAACTGGAGAGGAAATACCTGTCTGGGTCACTTCCAAACCAGAGAATAGTTTGATGTCATTAAACTTGAATAACGTAAAAGCAAGAGATGTTATTTGATGCCTTAATCTGATTTCAGTTTTGTTTTAATCAAAAACTCTCAGGGATTGCATAGGAGATGAATATTTTGATCTAGTTTGTCACCTTTTAATCTGGCAACAGCTGAAATTCACAGCTCAGGGCACAGGTAAAGGCTGCACTGCAATGCTGCCTCTGCTTCTTAGCAAGTTCACTACACAAATAAAAGTCAGCCCTTCTGTCGTCTTGCTGTAAACATGTGAGAACTGTTACCAGAAGTATAGAAATGGGGCATATCTTTGTTTTCCTGAATAGTGACTTAAATAAAAAGCAAGCCCCCCGCTAAATCTATCTTTTCTTCTTCAGATATTCAAGATCCACTGCAAACTACCAGTCAGTACCTCCTCCGGCAAGCAGAAACTACAGTAGACGAAGAGACGTTACCTGGAAAGTTACCAGAGACCCCTCTTAGGGTAGAGCCTCCATCTTCTTACAAGGTAGTTTTGTTGTTTCTCTGTTTGGGGTTTTTTAATTATTAGTGTAGTACCTTTAGAGACTGGTCTAAAAAGGAGAAGCTTTTTTTTTTTCCCCCCGTCTGTCTCTTTCCCTGTTTCCCCAGAGATGAAATGCATAGAGCTAAGTGACATCTTAGGAGGAAGAGTTGCAGTAACATGCTGCAGATAGAGCTGAATCTAATTCATTATTACAGTTTGAGGGAATAGACTTCCCTCCCCATTTTTAGGACTGTCTACAGAAACACATACAAGTATTATGTTTTTCTCCTTTGTGGATGTTTACAGAACAAACCAAACAAACCCAGCATTGTTAGGATTTAGGTAGTGGGTTCTCCTTCATGCAAAGACCAAACACAACATCCATATGAAGATGCTAAGAAGGTATATAACATTCCTAGACTTTCCTCTTTGGTCCTTTACGGTTAATTTAAAGGGAAAAACAAAAAGCAACATGATACGTAATAACTAATTTCTGAGAAAACTACCATTCCTACTTAACCTAATATTGACTTCTCAGTCTGCTGTTTTCTGCTTCCTGTTTGTTAAAGGCCAGGATTTCATATTGTGTGAGGTACCTGACAGTAACTGACTTCCACAGAAGTCTAAGAAATCCCCGCAGCCAACCACTAAGAAGAACAGATGTTTACAGATATACTCTAGGAAACCTAAAAAAAAAACCCTTCCTAAATTACCCCTAGCAGTGAGAAGTTGCTTGGGGTTTTTTCTTAACTTCACTAGGAATCAGATGGGTTTCTAAATCCTGCAACGTTCTCACTTCACAGATACTTAATGGCAGTGAGTTGTGATACTTACATTATACCAAGCAAAGCATTTATAACAAGTCCAAATTTTGTTTAGCTTTAAATTACATCATTTTTTTTCGGACTCTGCCCAGAGGCAAGTGCTTACCCCTCTGGGAGATGGGCCCTTGGTCTCACTCGCCGTAAAAAACACAGTAACAGCTTGAGAAGTTTCAGTTCCAGATGAGGTAGGGATGGGCTTGACGGCGTCCTCTGTGCCCTAAAGCAAGGGTTTATAACCCACTGCTGAGGCAGGAGGGCCAAAATAGTAGGCTGAAAGTTACAGACAGGCTAGAGAAGGTGCTGCCCCTCTCCTGGGCTGTCAGTAACCCTTTCCTTGCTGCGCACTGCCATGGTGTCGTAGCTTCTCTGGGCCTAGGCCTAATAGCTCATCCTTCAGCTCCTCTGCTCAAGTGTCCTTTAGTTTCCAAAGTGGCCTTTCCTTTCAGGGAACTCTGCCAGGATGAGCAGAGAACTAAACCTTCACCCTGTTCCAGACTTGGTAAAAAGAAAGAGGTCTGAGTCACCGATTATTCCATCCTGCTTTTCTGTGTGTTTAAGCATACATAAATTGAAAACTATCACCATGGAATGTGATTCACCAGTAGCTAAAAAAAATTGCACTTGTTATGTTTTTCAACCTGTCTTTCTATTTTTACCTGTTTGGTTGTAGGTGATGTGCCAGTGGGTGGAAGACTTGAGAAAAGGGTTGTGCAGATTCTGGTTTCGATCTTTACCCATCTTTGTTAGTTTGATGGAAGTCATTGTAGTTGGAGTCGTTGGAGCAGCTCTTATTCTCAAAGTCTTAAAAGTGATTTTCCCTTCCTGTGAAAACAAGTAAGTAAATTTTGCTATTTTTTTTTTTTTTTCTCTCAGGTAAATCATTAACTAAAATCTATAAAGAAGCAGCCTCATTCTGTAGGAAGATGATGGAAACAATTCAGGGAAAAGGCTGCTGATAACTTTCCATTCCAAGTGACCGTTGTCACACAGGTGACAACGTTGTGTGTCAACACAGGCTTTCATGGGGAGCGTCTTTAGCTTGGCTGTCATACTGCCATATTTTTATTAAGCCTTCTAAGGACTACGTTGTGAGACACCATTAACATAGCTCCAAGAGAATCATAGAATGGTCAGAGTTGGAAGGGACCTTAAAGATCAGTGGGTTCCAACCCCCCTGCCATGGGCAGGGACACCTCCCACTAGAGCAGGTTGCTCAAAGCCCCATCCAGCCTGGTCTTGATGAAGAGAGGAGGGTAGAAGCTAGAGTTAAACAATTCCAACGACTTTAATTTTTTTAACACTTTTACTGTGTTGGAGTTGTTACAGTAGTTATGAAAGGCCTCAAATCTGGCTTCGGAAATTGATGCAGGAATTGTGCAAGGAGGAGGTCCCTATATAGGCAGCTTACAAGCCAGAGCCACGGGTCCTGGCATTGATGGCAAAAGATCATAAAGTAAAGTTGATTGATTGACTGCAGATGGCTTTATTCTCTCCGTTGGTGTGTTACCGGCAACACTAGTGCTTTTCAGAGAAGCAAGCTAAGAAATCAGGATAGATTTAGTGCTGGAATGGGCAAACGTACATATTAAAGCTACCCGAGTCAGGTGTAGAAGCCCTAACCCTTGGAACTGTATGTTCTTTCAGGACAAGTGACTGACAGTCACTTCATCACCTACAGGCACAGCTGGTGTCTTCAGATACAACTGGCCAGCTGTGCTTCTGAAGGCCCCGAGTGCAGTTAATGTATGTATCCACCCAGGGATACCAGTGGCCTTAGGCCTCCTGACAGAGCTAGGAAACAGAGCTGGAAAATCAGCAAGGCTGGAAACTGCAGTGACAGAAGAGACTGCTTCCCCCTGAGGTTTCACAAAGCGTGCTGTCAGGCTGGAGCACATCTTGTAACTAACTTGTTAGAGCAGAAAAAAGTGAAAGAAATACTTTTTACATCCTCCCTCCCCCTCCAGCAGTAAGTAGCTTAGCGCTGCCACATGTGACACTTTGAACTAAGTAGCACTAGGAAAAAAAATTCTAATCCCCATAAACTGTTCAGCAAAGCACCTGATGGGCTGTCCGTGGCAGAGGTCAGCGCAGAGCAGAAGAACCAGCCTGCAGTAACTTCTCTTCCAGTTGAAGAACATGGGGGCCGTGCAGGGCTTGTCAGAGCATTTCAAGAAATTGTAACACCGGGAAGATGGTCTTCCTCCCCTCCTCCCCCCCTTCCCTTAAAAAGACAAACCAAAACCACAGACCCAAACCAAAAACCACAGAGTAATTTTCTTGCTACCTGTATAAAGTGGTCCTATAAAATGTGGTAAAAGTTTAATTTCTTTAATTCGATTGTAAAACTGATAAAACTAGAGGCTTTAGGTTGTCTTAGAGAGTCAGGTGCAAGAGACTGACAGAGCGGCTCCTGGCAGCAGACAAAGTAGCCTTCAGCTTTAGGCTGCTGTGAAGTTGAACACGTAGAACCTACACTGCTGCTAATTCAGATGTAGAAACTGGGTGAAGGAACCCCTTAGAAACCCCCACTAGTACATTTTTGGAACCAGTTTTCCATCAAGTTTTCATTCTAGCGTCATAAAAGAGGTATTATGTGGGTACTACTCACTTGATGCATTGATTTAAACTAAGTTTGGGGAGTTTAAGAATAAATCTAATTTTTAGAACACAGAATTGTTTTGTATATTGTTTTCTAATGGCAGGTAATCTTACCTTTCAGAGGCATCCTTCTCCTGGACCAAGTCAGCTTTGTCCCTGTGATTACCATCAGCTTGCCTTCAGATCTTCCAGACAGGAAAAATAATTTAGATGAGAAAGCATGCTCTTAATACTGTGTTTACTTTGGAGTTCCTGTTTATTAAAAACAAATTTTTAGTTGACCTGAAATTTGGCACTTGATCTTAATACCTTGTTTCTTTCCTGCTAAGAAAACTAAGTCAGTTGATGAATTGGTAAAGGGACACTCAGGCCGAGGCCCAAAGCTGACTTCCCCGTGCCTCTGCATAAACATGAACATGCAGCCTTTGCAGAAGCTTCAAAATAAAGCAGCTTTCCACCCTGAGGGCGACCATTGGTTTTAACTTCTGTGAAGTCACTTTTCCACACCTCGGACAGGATGCTGGCTGCCTTCGCGCCCACAGATAAACCAGGTCAGCTAATCCTGAACAGGGAGGTGATGAAATTCAGGGTGTCCTGAAGTCTCCAGATAGCATTCTTCAGAAAAGGACGAAGGGGTGTTGCAGACATCAGCCGTGCCTGCAAGCCGAAACAGAGCTGCCCAGCCTGGTCTCCAGGTCTCTTAGGGTTGAGCGTGCCTTGCAAAGAAAAATATCGCCACCAAACATTGGCGTTGCTCAAGTAATTTGACATTTTATATATGCAAAACACAAATTAAAAAGGCAGATTTCTATTTCAAGCACTTTACGCTTTCATGGCCCCTTCGACTCCTTAAAAATTGTGAGCACTTGTAAACAACGTGCTTTTTGTATCTGTGACAGCCGTACTATGTGAAGCCTCAAAAGGAAAAAAGGAAGTTCTACAGAACTCTCGGAAAGTACTGGCTTACTATTGCTAGGTAGGCCCAGTCTGCCCATGCTGATTTGTACCGGTAACATTTTTCAAATAAACATTGAAATTGTTTATTAGACTGTGTTCATCTTTGCATCTATATTCGGTTACATAAAGCAGCAGTTTTCCAAGTGTATGAAATGCAGGGTACTATTTATTTTTTAACTTTTCATTGTTCTTATTTACAAAAATTGTTGATCAGAAGAATGACTAGGGAAAAAAAAAAAAGGGAGCTTAACTACCCAGCATTAGACTGAGCACAGTTATCATTTGAGTGATCAGAATTATGCGTGTTCAGCTTAAGTTGTTATCGTGAGGGAGAAAAATCTAGGATTTCCTCCCCGCATAAACACACACCTCTCCCCTTAAGGAAAGGTAATCATAAGTTTAATGAGATCTCCAAGTAGACGCTTGTTCTTACAGCTGGTCTGTGACAGGAACAACTCGAGTTGTCTCACCAAACTGACGGCGTGCGGTGGTAGAAGAAACATTTCTAACACTGACTTGCCTCGCAAACAGCCCAAACACAAACATAAGACGGAGGTGATGCTAGAGCTACGGAGCCAACTGAATTAAAAATAGAATGTACTGAAAGAGAAACACCTGACAGAGGGGCCATTGTTGTCCCTGGCTAAACGGGAAACCGTAAGACTCTAGCGCAGGAATGGTGACTGCACAGACGAGCAAATCTTGAAACGGTTGTAGACAAACTCCTCTTTACGTGGAAATTAATGTTCTTTCCACTTTACGAACATAGCCCTGGCCCCTTCATTAATGTAGTTCAGTTAGAAGTGGTGTGTAAGGCTGAAGTTCAGCCGCTTTGATAAAAAGGAAAAAAGAGAACCAAAAAGGAGTAGGATGGACACGAAACACGACAGCTCTTCCTGGCTGCACAAGCACAGGATGAATTGCAGCACAGCTGGCGATTCGGCAGCTGTCAGCGTGTGCTCTTTGCACCCCCCCTTGTGAAACCGTAACCCACGCACCTGCACAGCCAGGAGGAGATTCAGCTCCATCCCGAACAGCTGCAACGGCCCGAAGAAGCATCTGTGCTGCTTCACAGCTTGGCCGGTTTCCACGAGCTACACGATCCTCTTCTCTAGTGCGGCCTACAGAGTTGCACAGCACAAGGAGAGAAATACTCCCATCAAGTTAACGAAATTAAATTTAAAAAACAGTGCGAATCGAACACAGTAATTGCCAGACGACGCTGCTGTGTGATCAAGTCTTAAAAAGCTGAAGCACTGGCGTTCTGCTTTGGCACGCGCATGGCCTTCCCGAGCCATGAAAGCCTCTCCCCTTCCAGAGGAGTGCTCCTCTGAGCTGGGACCGCTCTGATCCACTTTGTAAATCGGATTGAAAAACTCCTTACCGCAGCTAACACAGTTGGGAAAGGGCATCGGTCCTGCAGGCCGCTCACTGCAGGTCTCATTTCCCCAGGACGTGAGCTGACAAGGGTACAGGTGCCAGCTTGGGAAAGAGAAAGGGGCAGGGGTGACAAAAACATCAGAATTCCCCACAAACCACCCAAAAAATCCATCTCTGTAGGATGTAGGTTTTTAGGAAAGGCAAGATCTCCTATCTCCTCATGAACCATGGCTCTCACTGCAGCCCTCGTTCCATCTTGCCCTCGGAACATCTCTCTGCCTTTTAAACACGGGGAGTTCAGCAGCGCTGGCCCCTCCCTGGGTACAGGAGCTCCACCGGAGTGGGGTGGTACCATCGTGTTCTTCCTTCCAACCCTCTGAGCTACCAGTTCAGCACCTACCACTGTTCTCCCCCCTCCATGGCGTTCATTTAGAGTGACCAGGGCTGGTTGAGCTGTAGAACTGAAATACTGCTTTTAAAGTGAGGTTTACTTCAGAAGTTCTCAAAATATATCACGCTTTCCGTTTAAGCGGCCCCTTTCTGGACAGCTTCCAAGGACTAGCACTTGCCCACTTCCCCTTCATACTGGGGTGGCAGATTGAATATTTTGGTTTGCTTGCAATGGATTGATTTATGTGAAAAAAAATCTCTTCCTGCAACACAGCTGCCAGCTACACACTCATCCCAACATGCAAAATAAGTATTAAAAGAACCCACTTCTTCAAAACACGGCATCATTTTCTTAACTCCGACACGTGCCGCTATCCTCCTGAAAAGAAAGAGGTAAATTTGTTTTCCATTTTGGGGGTGGAAGTCTATAAATGCACACACATGCCTACTCGCCTGGGCTTCTTCCCATCACTTCTGGGTTCATCGTGCCAGGCCCACCCAGGGGTTCAGGAGGTCTCTGCAGTATCTGCGTCTCGGTCTCTCACCGGAGCGTCCCGTCACTGGCGCTGCTCCCGGTGCCTGCGCAGTGTGTCCCGCTGTCACTCACAACACAGTGGGGAATTCTAAGTACATAAACGAGATGTTCACAATAACGGCACTTACACAGCTGCGTACCTGGGACACGTTTGCCTGTCGTTCAGACTGCAGCTTTTCATCATCATCTGTCCTTCCCACCTGCCGGGCAGCGTCTGAAGAGCCAGAGGGGCAGGAGTTCCACAGCCAGGTTGGAACAGCAGCTATCCACCAGCTGAAGCAAGTCTAGACGTACCCGATTCATGAAAAAGCATGAAGTTTAGCTGTAAGCAGAGCTACAGCCGGCTGCTCTGATGTGAACTAGCGGGAAGGAGTGTTTCCAGAATACTAGGAGGTGGACAGAAGTGGTAGATGGTTCAGTTACAATGACCACTGTTGAGCAAAATCTGAAATGATGACCTAAATGGTCACTGTAGAACTATTCTCAGAGAACTCCTCCTACATTCCACTTGTCAAGTAATGCAAAAAGAGAATTTAGATTTTACATCCATTGTAAAGTCAGGGTTATGAACAGAAACCACCTGAGCACAAATGTAAGATGCACGCTGCCTTCACAGAAGAAACATGCAGTGTCAACCAGGGCCCAACCTACCAGCCTGGAGTTTTGAAGCTCCCGGTACTGTGCCGTCAAGGGAGAAAAGTCGTATTTCAGAACTAATGCCAGAAAGCTTTTGTTTTCTCTCAGACTTACAAGGAGACTGTATGTGCGTGCCTCTGGATCACTGCTGGCTGCACACAAGTAGCTTACACCGCCTGGATGTATTGTAACATTACTTAATAGGTGCTGTAAGCCAGAGCTGATCCCAGCCCTTCTCAAAGTTCAGCTGAAACTCCCGACTGTCAGTAGCACAAGGGCTGCTGTTCTGAATCTCAGCCTTTGTACAGGTTCCTTGTTAACACTTCAGAAAGTTTAAGGGCAGAGCTCTCTAGGATCAGCTAGCGATGACATCCATACAACTGCATCTTGTGCATCCCACTTTCTAGCATCCCTTACTCGTTTAGCAGAACAAGCTGGTGGGGTTTTTTTTTGGTGTAACAGCTATTTTTCAACAGTAAACCCCCTGATGCAAGAGTTCTAGTATTACATTTAAGTAATTTTAAAATATCTTGACGATCAAAGCAAATCCCATCAGTATCTTTCACGATTGAGAGAAATGGGTAACTTTTGAGCTAGTTCAGAGCGCTAGACAGAAACTGCATTTTAAAAAAAGAATTTATTTAGACATCCGTTGCTCTTAAATACAAAAGGTAAAAAGAGCCCGCAGTGCACTGACACACTACTTATTACTTCTAAAGCTGTTTTAAGATGTAAGGTGGCTTCTTCAACTCAGCATGACCCAAATTCAACTATCCATTTCTCGTATTTCTCAATGTCCGCAGCAGATACAGATTTAGAAACCTTCTTCAAAGCTATTTCAAAGTCTTCCATAGTTGTTGGCATGTGCATTTCATCTCGGGAAAGATTTCTTATTTCTTCTGGTGTCAAGCCCTCAATTCGCCTTCTCATAGCCATCAACGATGCATCTCTATTAAGGATACAAAAAAAAAAAAGTTACTTAATACAGGATGGTATTAACAGAGTTCAGCTGTTTGAAAGGCTCAACACAGCATTCCAGTTAAGCTGTTGCATTCAAAGATACCATAAAGAATTGTAAACTTTTACAGGAAGATCTCCAAGTGCTTGTACAACACACAACACCACGCTACCCATATTTATCAAATGTGGATTTATCCTCACTGGGTCTCTGAATAGCTACTGTTCACAGGCCAGGCAAAAGAGGTAAAGATTAACTGATTTATCCAATGCCATCGCGTATCTACCATGTAGCTGCAGTATTTTTAGACAGGAACAAAGGCAAAGTAATGGTTTCACTCCTCCAATGCACAGGAGAAATGGCTGGAGTGTTTTGAGTGTTTCCTCATCTAAATAGGAATCCCACTTCAAAGACAGAGGGGCCAACAGTATCTACCTCCATCCTATACCTTCACAGCTAAATGTTAAACTACAAAATCTGTTCAGCCTGTGGCTCCTCAAACTTCCGTTTGCTTCAATAAGCATTGAGTGCCTTTACAGGTGCATCTTTTTCTTGCTGCATTAAGTTTGACTGCATTTGGATTTCCAACAGTCATATCGGTAGCAGCAGGTGACGAGCTTGTGGGGGATAAATTGGTAACACTGAAAGACTGAAGTTCCTGCTAATTCATTGCTATATAGCTTATAGTAAGAAGAAAATGCTACTTATTTTGTCTAGCAGTAAAAAAAAATGGAAGGGTAATCCTGGTAATATCGCAACGGTATCATATCAATAGGTGAGAATCCAAAGAGAAAAAAAACTTATATACTGTCTTCTAGAAGATTTAGAAAGACAGCTTCAGCATATTGTTTCATTTTCACGACCCCCCCCCCAAAAAAAAAACATAACTGACAGACTTCATGAATGTACTTAGTAACTGTTAGTAGCAATTAGAATGTCTAATACAATAACTAGAATTTCAGAACAACTCCAAAAAGTTGCCTTGTTGAACTCCATCTTAGTCAAATATCACCATGCTTTGCTGTTCTATCATCATTGGTGAACTAAAAGCCAGCGTTACACGATGGGGGGTGAGGGACCGGGGGGGAGCAGTACAGAACTGTACTGCTATCTCTGGCTGGTTTTCACTCTGGCTCAGCAAACTTTGGATTTTGCCTCAAATTCTTTAAGGCAGGAGAACAATTTGAGCAAACCGGAGATCTCTGCTCACTTTTTTAGTTTTGCTTGTGTCACTAGCAAGGACTGTTATAGCCCACTGTATGTCTGAACCATACAAAAGCACTTTTACATCAGCCGTATGTCTTTTTGTCTCAATGTAAATGAAACAATCGTGTTTAAGATCTGTTTTACCTGACACCATTAACAAAGTGTAAATACACAGACTAGTATGAGTAGTTTCTTACTAATTTCAAATCATGCACATCCAAACACCAGCTTGTTGGATTTCTGGTTGCTGCCACCTCAGTCATCTCTAAGGAGAATGTCACAAATGAAAGACTGGAATGTTTCTTTTGTGGTTTTTTCTTTTGCTTGTTTTTGTGTTTTTGCTTTGTTGTTTTTTTTTTAAATAGCATTTGTACAAATGGACTTTGATTAAAAATAAAAAGCAACAATGCGTGTGTATATATATATATATCTGAAATTGACACAAAAACATTACAAATATTCTGACTTTTAAACAAGTGTATCAGTAACCAGTATAAAATTAATTACAAATAACGAACACTGAACAGACCGGAGGAGACAAACTGAGGCTAAAATGCACAAAGCAGCAGGCCAAATAAATTCTCTTTCATATAACATGAACCTATTAGCACAAACTGCTTTCAAAGCACTAGGACTGTGCAAAAGGACACCACAAACTCACCTCACAAACCTACAGATGAAACAAATCTGCACAACACTGATTCAGAGCAACTAACATAGTGTTCTTCTCCCAGACACTGTGTAAGGTTTGTTTAAGGAATAGTACTGAGCCTCCAAATTCTGAGTTCAGCCTTAAGTGACCCTGCTGATAGTGCCTTTGGTGGCAGTTTTGCAGACAGGCCACTCGCACCCATCCCTGAGGCAAAGCACACTGTCCTCTCAGTTGTGCCGACAGGCGTTTGCAGAGCTGTATTAGGAAGCAAGGCAAGAAATGGATCTGCATTTGAGGAAATGGTTTTAATCCAGAACAGTTCTCTTACCCTGTTCAAAGTACAGCCCCACAACAGTCATGTTGGCACAACTTGGAGCTGAAGCCTTGCACCGCCACACTTTAGTGCTACCCCCAAAGCCTGAAAGCGCAGTTATGCAGGTGCTTATTGGATGACAACAGCTCCGTAACATGTTTCAGCTCCCTGTCCCATACTGCTGATTTCATAGTTTGCCACCGCTAAAACTGTGACAGTGCAAATCTTTACACCTAAACCAGATGACTGATATTAGTCTCTTAAAAGAGTAATCCTTTCCTTCCCTTTTCAATTTTCAGAAGAAAGATTGGGGGGTTTGAATGCATTTTTAGTCAATTATTTCAGGAATCTGGGCTATAGAACAGGCCCACAAATGACTGCACGCAAACAGCACTGAGGAGAAGCGGAGATAGAGGAGGTAGAAGAAAACTTAAGTCAGCCTCATCACGAAAGCCAACATGCTGAGCACACAGCTCTTGTACTGTCACACAATACAGTACACCTTTTCTGTGTCACGAAGGAAGAACACCCTGCATTTTCACTTTAGTGATTCTGGCCTTTGCCACTATCACCTCTCACACACAGGAGTTCTGTTGAAGTAGCAGAACCTCAATGGAACAACTGTAACTCTACAAGTTAAAGTCGACCAACTGGTGGATATTCCTCACGCAAGGAATTTGGTATACATGAAAGAACATGGAATTCTACCTGAATCATAGCTTATTTAGATTACTGTGCTGCAACTGCTCTTTATCATTATTATATGAAAATATCAAATGGAAATCTAGGCAAGTATTAATGCACTCTTTCACCTTTTAGCCATACATAAAAGACAAGTTACAGTCTGTTTTTATCCAGCAACTTTAATCATGTAAATTACTTTACACACAGTTTTCTCAAAGTTTGTAGCAGCAGGAGCACAAATGATGCAACGTTAACATACCTGCATACGTTGGTAATGTCTGCACCTGAATAACCCTCCATTTTCTCAGCTATATTTGCAAGGTCAACATCATCAGCCAGTTCCAGCTCTCGCAGATTTATTCTTAGGAGTTCCTCTCTACCTTTCGCTAATCAAAGAAGAGAAAATTAAGTTTATATAATTTGCTTTCTGAAGATAAATAATGAATTGAAGAGGGTGAAGAGAGATAAGAGGCAAGAATGCAAAAAGGACATAGTACTTGCTACAAAGGTAAAATGTCAATGTTTAGATTTAACCCGGTCCTGAATTCATAAATGAATTTGCATACATGTAGCAATTAGATTTTTAAACCAAGTGATTAAAACTAAAGAAGTATTGATAAAGTTTAGATTTTAGTCTTTTCAACCACTCCTCTCCCTACATCTTCATACCTGATGGCAAAGGAATGTAAATTCTCTTTTCTAGTCTCCGTCTTAGGGCTTCATCAATATCCCAAGGAAAATTAGTAGCAGCAAGTACCATGACCATCTTAGAAGGATCATCATTTTCAGTAGCCCCTCCAACACCTGCAATGGGGAAAAGAGGAAGTAAAACATACGTAAGCTTTATGAACTCTCACGTATAGAGAACAATATCCCCAATCCTATGACATTAAAGGAGCTACTCTATTGCAGTTTAGTGAGTCCAAGTGCAGTAGCATCATTAAGTGCAAAGGAGTTCAGTTTTTCATCTATATGACAGCCTGCAAGCAAAAATGGAGACCGTTCAATTAGAAGCAGTGGCAAAGACCACTGCCCAGATCAGGAAGTTGCTCTCTACCAACGCTGGAACGTTTTTACAGCAGAACTGTTTGCATTTCTGCCCTTACAGTGTTTGAATTTTCACATCACTGCCCTGAACAGCATGTGAGGAAATACAACACAAACCCATCACTACACCAAAAAACAGACGCCCCCGTTTCCCAACGGTACTCGGTAAGCGGCATTACTCCCCTACAAAGTTTCTTCACTTCTGAATTCAGGCCGAATGTAAGAACCCACCCAAGTATGTGAAGCAAACTGCTGAAGTGAGTGTTTACATTTGGTGGACTGAATCACAGCTTCTCAGAGGCAGAGAAAGCACACCTCGGTCTCTAAAGCACTGTGAAACTGCTGCTATATGAAGAAGTTAATTTATTTAAACTTGCTACCCTCTGCATTTATTGTTTTTGCTTATAATCATAGGATTGGGCTGTAGAACAGCCATTGTACCTACTCTGCTTGAAAATTTGCATATAAAATACCATTTATGAACCCTCAAGTAAAAGGACTTCAAATAGCTGCTACTAATAAAGTTAGCTTGTGTACATACTCGAGTTATGAGACCAGCATTACAGCTCTGCTACTATTTAAAGTCAAACATAAAAGTGTATCAACGTCAGAGAAACAGAAATAAGTCTTCTGACTCCTGGAATTCTATCACTAATTACTCCATAGATTAGCACTTTTCAGTAGCTCCTTTCTCTCTCCTGGCTCGCCAAATGAGTATACAAAGGACGCTTCTATAGCAACTTTGCACAGTGTTACCTACTTTTAAACTTTGTTGATAACTCTCCCAACTGGTTCTATAAAAAAATGCCTTAATTTTTAATTTATATCTTTAGGAGAAAAAAAGATATTCCAAAGAAGTAAAGTGTAAAGATTGACTTTGAAGTTTTAAACGAAACAGGTGACAGTTCTTTTGAACCACTTTTTACTTGTTTTAGAGAAGTGATATGCTAGGAAAGATTGAGATGAGCAACTAATACTTTTTTTCTTCTGCAGTTTTAAGATCTCAGATTCTTCACTGAATCTTCATTATTCTGGGTCAGTAATATAAGTTCACTGCTCAGATGCTAAAAGATTGTTAAATAATTGGTATCTTTTTTCCTTCCACACTGACAGTTGGAATAGTACATTTGTATCTTTTACCCCCAATTTTACGTAAGGCTTTCAAACAAATTGCTTCTGTTTATTTTTTTTCTCCCTCAAGTTTCCTCCAGTCCAGCATTTCCCAATGATCAGGTTATTTACCATCCATTTGAACTAGCAGTTCTGCCTTCACACGTCGGCTAGCTTCATGCTCCTCTGAAGTTCCCCTGCGACTACAGATAGAGTCTATCTCATCAATAAATATAGTTGTCGGGGCATAAAATCGAGCCTAAAGGAAGCAAAAGATAAAGCAGAAACTGAAATGGCAGTCTACTCACACCTAAGAAACAGGAGCATATTCAGACCCATTTACCCCAACGAATCAGCTCAGAAGTATCAAACAATACCAAACCTCCCCTCTCTTTGACCATTGCACACAACTACAGAGCAGCCATGCATTCATTAATAACATTTGAGCAGAGCAGTTTTTGGCAAAGTCCTATAATTGTTAGGGCTATAAACAAGTGTTTAATAGGCTAAAGGCAGTTTTAAACATTAGGAATAACATTTATAACTGTGAAAGTCATCACAGAATGCTTGCATAAGAACTCAAGTTAAAGCAAGGACAAACGTTAAGCCACAACACCATGATATGAACCTGTCTGAGACACAGGTCAACTGCAAAATAACTCCAACCTTTCTGAAAACAAGAGAAGTCGAAGACAATGATCTGCAACAATAAAAGCTACTGTCCTACAGCAGTTGAGATGCTGTCCATTGTGTATATGCATTTTTGATTGACAGGCATGATATCAACTTACGATCACACTGTAAAAGATCTTTTACTTCCTGACTTTACTGTAATTGCAACTCTGCTGCCCCCTTCAGTACTAGGCACCCTGGCAAACACTGCATGCAAACCTGGTAACATGAAAAAAGCCCTACATATTCTGAGCCAATCTCAAGCATTACATGCTCTGAAGCCAACTACAGTTTGGAAGTCTGCTTGTTTTAAGCACAAACAAAAAAATCCACCCAAAACAACAAAACATGCACAGCCAAAGTAGGGTTCTCATCTAGAAAGCAGTAAGACCCCAACTCAAATTTCACATTCAAGTATGTTCTACAGCACTCATCAGCTTATGGAAAGCTACATCTAATGTAACAAGCTAACCCTGAAAATAAAGACAACTTAATTTTCAAATTTTTATAAAGCTGTTTAGGAATAATCAGATCTTGAAGGTACATGGCCAAATCAGATGGTCCTGAAGCGTTTGAAGCTTGGAGAGCTGTTTATGTACGCTAAGAGTTCTAAATCTTGGCAAGGTTTCACTATTCCAGAAGTAATTCTACTTCATTATCTCACTATTTATGTTCAGAAACTTCAATCACCATTTCAAAGAGTAGACGAACAAGTTTCTCAGATTCTCCTCTGTATTTTGAGGTAAGCGTGGAAGAAGAAACATTGAAAAAAGTAGTCTTGCATTCCGTGGCTACAGCTTTTGCCAGGAGGGTCTTTCCAGTACCAGGAGGACCAACCATCAGCACACCCTATTAAAATGAAAAAGAACCCCCTTTAGGACAAGAATCAAAACACAGACAATTTCACAGTTTGTTTAATCATGTAACATTAAAATACTAGATGTAAACTTTCCCTTGCAAAGTTATTCAAAGGTAGGCAATTAATTACTATTGCTTACTTGCAACAATATAGCTGAAGACAGTATATTTATCTGGATGACATTTTTATTTTGTTAGCACTATTTACCATAAATTTTGTTACTAAAAAGTGGAAAGAATTTATATAAACTGTAAAACACCTGCAATTTCTTGTTCCGCCAAGATCCAACCTCAGAATCCTACTTATGAGCATAGGATCAGATTTTTTCATACCTTCCATGGTCTTCTAATTCCCTTAAAAAACTCTGGCATCCACATAGGTAAAACTACAGCTTCCTTAAGCAGCTTTTTGGCATCTACTAAATCAGCAATGTCATCCCTGACAAAAAAAGAGAAAATTGTTTGAGAGATTCAGACAGGCTGCAAAAGAATCAGTCCACAGCTCAAAGCAACATGCAATTAAACTTATTTCTACCTTAAGAGCAGTAAGCTGTTCTTATTCTAGAGCACTGTTGTTCTTATTCACAGAATAACTGTCAGGGCATTCTGCTTATCTGCATGTGCCCAAGTAATATTTTGGTTTTGAAACATATCTATATGGAGAACTAGTTTCAAATCTGAAGCTGTAATTTTAAGATTCAGTATAAAAACTGAAACGTATATTTACATACTAAAATGAAATACATGATAGTTGCATGCATACAAAGTTGTTTGTGGGATTGTTCAAGGTTTTTTTAAAGCCTACTTAATTTGCCAGATTTTTGCTCATTTAATCCTCACAAAACCACCTAAGCTTAGAAATATTTGGAACACAAAACAACCTTTGTATAAGGTTTAATATTTAACACATTTATGTAAAGGTACTGGCACGTGGTTGTATTTTATACTGGCAGAAATATCACGCTCAGCAAGATTTCAAAGGGTTCCTATATTGACATAACTTCTTTGTAATTGGTTTTCTATCTTGGTATGCCCCTGGGCAGAAAAACAGGTTTTAAAATGAGGAGACTCTAGCAGGCACTAGAACCCCATACATTGCAAAAGAATATCTCAAAAAAAAGACTTCAGGACTCAGACCTTTAGGAAAGTTTGAGAAGCTTTGTATGGTCAGGTTGGACGGGGCTTTGACCAACCTCACCTAGGGAAAGATGTCACTGCCCATGGCAGGGGGTTGGACTAGATGATCTGTAAAGGTCCCTTCCAACCCACACCATCCTATGAATCTATGGGTGGAAAAAAAAGTTCTAAAGATATTCAACTACACAAGAAGTTGAATTGCCTATTTAATGAGTAAAGAAAACATACAGGTACTTTTTATATGTAGGCACGTGCTAAAATACTTAATTCTTGTCATATTGTACAAAAGGAAAAAGAAACATCCCAGAAAGACTGGTAGCAGTATTCAAACTTACCATCGAATGTTGGGATTCTGAGAAATTATATCTCTTTCCAAAGCTTCTACCAAATCTTTATCATATCCAGTACCATCAAATTTCTTTGGTTCAGGCTCTGAAATCTCAGACGTGGATTTGTTCTACATATAAAGGATATAACAACGTAAATACAGAACAAAGGTTATACTACTAGTGGAGTTTTTATAACAAGTCCACAATAGCATCATATTTCTAGAAGGTGGCAACATAAACCAGCATGAAAACTATGAACCACCCATATTACTGCTGCGCTATAGGATCTATGTGGTTCACCCAGAGTTCTGCACTGCCCTGGTCCCATTTCCTTCTCCCCAAGGCCAGCATATTGTACTGATGCAGTTTCTTTGCTTTAGTAGATAATTAAAACTGCATACACCTATCCCAGTGTAACAGTGTTCACCTCTTCTCCCAGAGAAATCCAAAACCATCTGAGACAGTAGCTGGGAGGGGGTGGGGGAAATTATGCATGAGACAGGATCAGATAGTGTCATATTGAGCTAGAGTATCTCAAATCTTCTGTCGTAAATGTGCCATATATATGGGACACAAACAATTAAGCAGGACTTCCACATGTAGGATGAGCAAAGTTGATCTGCAAGAAGACCACAGAAGCAAAAAAGAGCTAATTAACCGATACAGAAGCATGGACAAGAACAGCAGAGAAGCAGCAAAGAAGTTACACAGTTGAAAGCGCTCAAAGAGCAGAGACCATGCAACTGAAAGGACATAAACACACTAGACATACCCTGGTTTTTTATACACTTAACAGCAAGCACTGGTGATGACAGAACAACTGTAAAAAGAAAAAAGACCTATCCCATCTCTGTGTGTGTATATCCTTAGCGAGAGAGGATTACCACTCAAAGACAAAGTAATCTAACTACTAATAAAAGTAGTAGCTTACATAGCTAAACAATTCCACCCTTGTAGTTCATACTATTTCCACAGGCCTTGGCACCTTGCCACAACATAAAGTTGCTGAAGCCAATAAACAGATATTTGATTTATTCAGACTCTGGAAAACTATGAATTTAGCGTCTTCAGTACAATCTCTTACTCTGGTAAGTTTATGCTAAATTTATGGAGACCAGAGCACAAGCAAAAATTAAAGCACTCTGACTGCAAAGAATGGATCATTCTCTGTCATAAAGTATGTTGGGTTGTTATTTATTTTAAACTGAAAAGACCCTGGAGCTAATACCAGATCTGAACAGCAACAACAACAACAACAAAAAAGTGAAGATCTCCCTTTAAGATTAAATAAATCTTGAAATGCTTTGGAACAGGCAAGCCAATTTCAGTCTAAAATACACGACAGCAATTAAATAATGCACACGGACATGCCTTTTGAATGAGTTTCATCAGGCTCTGTTTCAGTAATTCAGTGGTGTAATTTTAACAACTATCTCCAAGTTGCAATAAACAAGCCCCCATTTACCAGATCACTTCCTCCAGATGAGGGTTTGTTGTTTGGTTGTTTCTTTTAATTAAGCCGTAACCAAGACTGTCTATAAAGCAAAGATACTTTCCAAGGTGAGATTCAAATCAGCATGCTGACTTGAACAGAAGAAATATTTTATAGGCATTTAGTTTTACAATACACTCACTATTAAGAAAGCATGAAGTTATTTGCAAGCTTACCTTTTCCTCTTTTCCTTTATTTTGCTGATCCTTTTTTTCCCGGCTGCGGACTGCTTTTCCTTTATCATTGAGATTTCGAGAGGACGGACGGTGAGGGCCTCTGACAGCTGCACTTATACGATTATTGTGACCTCTGCAATCACTGCACGGAGCAGACTGACGTTTTCTGGGTCCTGGCGAAGGTCTAATTAATTGTAACATATGCAAAAAGCCTCAGTGTAAAGTCACTGGTGAGCACTACATAATCAAATTACAAAACGAAAATTCATTTTGCTCAAGATAAAAATCTGCATGCCAGAAACAAGACAGACATTTTTAGACAGCCCTTAAAAATCCATTTCCCCTTCACCACAAGCTTAGGGACCATTTGCTTAAAACAAGCTCCTTGCTTTGCTTTACATGTTTCATAAATTAATCGTAGCGTTACAGAGCATAGAAGGAAAAAAAAACCAAAACGAAAGAAACCACAACAGAAAACGACCACCCCCAAAAAACTAACCCAATATATTTTCTCCTTATCGCAACTGTCCTCACAGCGCTGCCCAAGGAAATGTAAAGGTTTCTTGGGAATGACAGTTCTATTTTCACTTCCTTTTGTTTCCACTTCTTGGGAAAGAAAATGTATATGTGAGGCCTCCACTTGTTTGAAACTAGACTACTTTTAGAAGCACATATGAATAAAACCAGTATTGCGATTGATATTATAAATTTCTTTTTTTAAAATTCCGGTTCATCCTCATACAAATCTGTTACTCTCACAGATACACTTTTTCCATGGGCCTTCCTAAAATTCCAGCATTAATAAGCTGTAAGTCAAGTTTACTTCAGGGATATTTCTACAGAACAGAAAACGAAAGGCTAATTTTAGAAACATGAGTTTGTGTATCTCTTCTCTAGAAAGCTTCAAAATATTGGGAAGTTCTACCTCCCAGACTCTAGTCTCCCAGAAGGTTTGAATAAAAATGGCCAGCAGTGTTTCAAAGTTATTAAATGAGATAGACAGGAACAGGGTGATCACACAAGACCCATTTCTTTCAGAAAGCAGGCTTAAAATAAATTAATTTTTTAAAAAATGTAAAATTGTACCTGTAAACACTGAAATTATCCGTCTGCAAGAAACAGATTCAAAGCCTCAAAGAACAGTCTGACAGTACTGCTAAGCTGATCTAAATAATCACTTTCTGTCAAAATGCACAGTTCCATGTCTGCTTTGCATGTACTCCTGGTTCCCTCCTTCACGCTACTACTGGCACGGGTTAGAAGCTCCAATTAATTAGTTCAGACAGCCAATCTCAGGAAGAAAAAAAAAAAAAGAACCCAACAAACCCCAAACCAACTAAAAACCAAACAAAAAAAAATACAAAAGCCCCACAAACCACTGTCTCTTTACCAGGTTAGCATCTCAAACCAGCCAATCAATGCCAACACAGGCAAAAGTGAAACAAATCTCAGGCAACCGTGGAGGGTAGGACTATCCTTCCAGCAGCAGCAGCTACACTGTCAAACCACACCACAAGGCCTTGGTTTCACAGGCACTAACCCGGCATAATTCAAAACTACTTCTGAAATAAGCATGTTTGCCTGCAGCTGCTTGTTCCCACCCCTTCCCTTGGGCTTCTGCTAGCCTGACCAGTTCACAAGGCAGATCAGGGGACCACCTTGCTATAGGAACAAAGCTTGGACACTTCTGGATTTTACTGTTCCTCTGATAATAATACTTCATCCTATTCATATCAGCTCCATGCAGAATCATTTTAAAGTCGACGAGAAGATCAATTCAGGAATTAAGCTTCCATTGAATGACAAGTTTATCTTAAGTTAGGAGAAAACAACAACAAAAAACCCCTAATGTCAAGCCTAGGTAAGATAAAAGCCCCAGAACATGTAAGCGTTACACATCTAAGTTCTGTAAATTACTAAGGAGCAGACTGAAGTCAAACCACACTTTGCCCTGATAAACATTAATTTAGGTCTTCAGTTTTCCTCTTACCTACGTTCAGCAGGTACTGGCAAAGACCAGACTTCTGCATCGTGAGCTGGTAATTCTTGTTGTGAAGCTTTCAATGGAGTACTGTCTAGTTTAAAGCTCTCTAGAGTTTTCATTATATCTTTCACGTGCTTAGCTTCTACACTTATCTCCTGCCAAACCTGATAAAAAAAAAAAAAAAAGTAGATTAAGCACATTACAAATAAGTTTGTAACAATCCTCTGTTCAAGCCCATGTAATGCTTGGATGGATTCCATGAGGTTTCACAAGCTAACTGATTCTACTTTCACAGACAAGAATAACACACCTCAGATATTAAGAAGGTTTTTCTGCCTTCCTCAGCACATTTAAAGAACAAATAGATTTTGGATTTAAAACCAAAGAGACTTTTGAAAAGATATTTTGCATATTAAACAAGTATGACAGAAGCAAGTGCAACCTAACAGACTGAATATCAATGAAAAAAGCGATCATTTGCGTTAAGGATAAATTAACACGGTAGCCACAACTCAGTTTCTATTAAAGATCTGTAAGTCCCACCATGAAAACAATGAGAGGGAAATGCAACTATTCAAAAGGATACCAGCCCAAAAAACTTGAGCATGACAGGGGTACTCATCAGCAAGAAGCTGCCAAGCCAGACAGTGCACTGGCTCCCCAGGGCTGTGTTCCTTTGTCTGTTTTGTCATTGTCAGAGCAAGAAGTCAAAGAAGACTTAAATCTGTATAATAACAAAAAAGCCTATGTATTACAGCACTACAGTTTATAAGAGAATGGTGTATTTTTATATTTTGTTTCACCATAAGACAAGCAATTTTTGCTACTTTAATGCTTTTTGCTCAAAAGCCCCAGGAAAGTACTATTTACCTGTTGCCATTTCTGTTGCAGATAGGTATCTCTGACAGAGTAGAGGTACTTATTCATTTGGTCAAGAACTCCCTGGTAGTAGACCATTGCAGAGTCATAATTTCCCAGTAAGGCATATTCACGGGCCAGCTTTACATTCTCACTGATCATAACAAGGCTCATGTTCAACATGAAGCTGAAAAAAATAGGAAATATTAGGAAAAAAAAATAATAATCCCAGGACTAGAACAAGTTTTTGGAACTATTTTCATAAGCTCGTTACCTCATTTGGCATATTGAAACACAGAAGCTGGAAACATACTGGCTTGAAAAAGCTCCTAGAACAAATGTCATCCATATAAAAAGGTAATTGATTCTCTATTACTAGAAATCAAACTCTTCACCTCATGGAGTTGTTTTATGCAATGAAGATTCTACTGAAAAGCATATACAAGATATGCAGATTTAAATGTACCGTTGCAACCCACAACTGCATACGTTCCCTCCCTCTTGGTATTTTACTGTTAGCACCACAACATCATCCATACTGTAGCAGCCTGTACATTAAAAAAAACCCAATACACAATAAACAAAAGCCCTTCCTCCAGATGCAATAAGTTGTGTCATTCTTTTTGCTTTAAAATTCCACGCATACAAGTTTAACAGCCTGATTTTGCCTTGAGGAGAACACTATTTTTCCGTTTGTTTGATTTTACAATTCTTCAGTTTTATTCAATGCTTTTTCGAAACAAATATCCACATACCCAGCTTGCACCTTTCTATCACCTTCATTTTCACACTTGGAAGACTCTTAAAAAATGTTGAGGCTGTTAATTTATCACTGAAAAGTAAGGAAAGGCCCCAATTAAATGTTTAGTGTGTAGCTACCCACTTTATTTAACATTTTGGTCAAACCATGCTATTTTTTGCCACCAGTAGGTTGGGGGTTTTTTGGAGCAAACGTGGACTGTGACCACTTCTACTTTGTAGCGTTAATAGAAACTGCACTTTTAGATTAGAATAGCACAGAATTATTATTTATACAAATATAGTAATAAGTAGAAGTAGTAGACTTATTCTTTACAGTACAGCCACTGAACATATAGCGGTCATCCTATACATCCCATCCCCTTCTTTTCTAAGACACCTGCACTGTCTCCACTTTCCCTGTCTCTTGCACACCAAGAATTTCCCCGTTCTCCTAACATCCTAAAAGCAAGCACAGAAGATGTTAAAGTAAGGGAATAAGCATGCCTGCAGCCATCTTGCTCTCCTTTCGGTACCTGTACCCGATGCCAGCAAGAAGCGATTGCAGACAAGCAATTACGGCTAAGCCCTGGGATGAAGCATACTTGATACAGATCAACTATTTAAAGAATGTAAGAGGCACTCAACTCACATGCGCAATAAACAGACTTAAGACTGAACACAATTCAAGACCAGGTCATGGTCAAATTTGGACACATTATCAGAGGTTTCAGAAGCCACGTTTTGATTGCTAAAATAATAGCGCCCCATTGTAAAAAGGGGCTGCTAAGTACAAATCAACCATTTTAAGACTTCCACTCCTTTTTCTGTTCTCTTCCCTTTATGCACCAACACACAGCCGATCCATTCCTGAGACAACATCCTCTTCTTTTTTTCTTCCTTGCTCTTCCTTCCCTAGTTTCCCTTGAAACAGACAGCTGCTGTGAAAAGTTTCGGCCCAAGGAGCAAACTCTGGCAGTGGCGGAGCTGAAGACAGGCCCCTGACATCCCACACCCATCCGTGCAGAAGGGATCCGCGGGGCTGAGTCTGGAAACCTGCTATCCCCAAAAGCTACTCTATATAATCTCACTCTGGCCAGAGGCTCGCTGAGCTGGCCGCAGCGATGTCTACAAGCTGATAACTAATGTGACCAGCAACTACAAAGACTACCATATCCCAGGCTAATTAGGCTTTGGAGACATTGTTTGACTTGGGAGTTTTGTTGGTTTTTACCTCAGGTGAAAGAGCCTAAAGATGTTTGTCAACTGCTGTATGGATCATCACATGGATATTACCAAAGGTTTCCCTGCTATATTTAGGAGCAAGCTTTTCCGCTCCTGCTCATCCTACCAGATACACCTGTTTGCCTGTCCTGAGAATTCAAACGGATGACTAACACTACTGAAATCACAAGTTGAGCAAGTTGCTAATAAACATTTTAGAAAAATCAAGTAATAGCAAGTTACTAAAGCCAAACTAGACTTTCAAACACCCTGAGAAGTCATAGGTAACTTTTTTTACACCGAACACTGTAAAGCAATCCAAGGAAAAACAGGAATTCTGTTTAAATATCCAGAAAAAAAAAGAAAAAAAGAAAAGCTTGTAAAAGTAGTTTTCACCTGGAAACGTGGAAACAGCAAGAATCAAAAGAAATCCAAAGCGGCTAAATCAGAAAGACATGAAAGCTTGGGTTAAAAATGACAGGACTGCACATAACAGAAGAGTACACGTGATTTTTCAGGTGAGAGAATACAGAAAGGAAGTACAGAAAAGAGGAACAGACACAGAAGAATGAACTAACACCTCATATGGGAGAAAAAAGAAAAAGAAGGTGCTTACTTAAATTTATAAGGCTTCAAACATAACCAAAAGAGTAACTCCAATGAAAACCTAGGAATTCATCTGTTCCATCAGTGGTACTGAAAACACAACAGAATTTAGTTTAAACTAGAAAACCAATTTAATTTGTTGCTTCATGTTGAGTCATAAGAGCAGAAAAGCTTGAAGTGGCTTCCAAATGCAAGGCTCTTGTACATAAGTGGGGCAGAAAAAGCTGCTGATTCCGCTTATATGTTTGGACATGCCACTGCTGCCGCTGTTTGAACACTGGCAGTGTCAGAAACAATACATTAATGTGAGTCCATAGGCTTACTGCACCTGTAACTGAAGATGCTGAAGCATTTCTAAGACCAGGAGTGGGGGGAAACACAGTCAGAGTACCAACCTGAAACCAGATTGAGACTTGCAGCAAAAAGTTAAAGTAGGCTGAGGCAGCTCAGAGTAGGGTGTAAGACACACGTGGGAGAGGAGTGAGTAGGCACAAATCCAGAGCTAAACCAGACCTGAAGGAATTAAAAAATAAAAACACGAACGGAACTAATCCTGCACCACTTAATACTTTTTAAAGTGTTTACAAATACCTCGTGCTATCATGCAACAGGATGTCAGAGCAGCAAGGCTGTACTTATCAGCTATGACCTTTCCGTGAATCATGCCCAGTGAAGTTATCTCTGTTCCAACAGCAACTGAAGGAGCTTGTAAAGTTTACAAGGAACAGGATATAAGTCAAATAACCTAAAGCACTTTGTCTTGCAAGTTTAATTTTACACTGTGTAAAAACATGTACGCTTCACAATAAGAACGCACACTCTGCACTAACTGTATTCACAGTTCCCTGAAATTAACACAACAGAAATCCACCAAATTAACCCATTTCTAGTAAAAGAATACATTTATCACTTGCTCCAAGCCCCTGAAATACTTTTAGAGTTTGGAACAGCCAAGAGCAGCGTGGGTTGAAATCTAACAAAGGTTCAAGATACCTACAACTTCTAAGAATAAGGCTTTGGAACTTATTTTCAGATTTTATTTTAAAGATAACAGCCTGGCTATCATCAAGAAAACAGTGGGAATTGTGGATGTAAGAAATTATCATCAGGAACAACTGTAAGTAATTTCTCCTGACATGCACACATTAGAATTTGGGAAGCCCAAACCGAACATAGTATCAGTCCTGTTTCACAAAGAAATCCTCCACAACTTCCAAAAATAAAGAAGAGATCAATAAGCAGATGTTGGGAGGGAAGATTACAGTCGGGGTCTACCAGTTCCCACAGGGACGCATCAGCCACTCTGCTGACTCAGCGAACTGCACAAGCCATGCAAGGAAAATACCTCCAAAGAGTCCCTTCAGTCCAACCTTAATGCTTGGACTACACCAGAGCCTGAATTTTGGCAAAGCATATATGTTTCCATTATTTCAGCCTGCTGTACAGGCTCTGACATCACAGAATGGTTTGGGTTGGAAGAGACCTTAAAGGCGACCTAGTTCCAACCCCCCTGCCATGGGCAGGGACACCCTTCCACAAGATCAAGTTGCTCAAAGCCCCAGGCTGGATGGAGCTTTAAGCAACCTGGTCTAGTGGGAGGTGTCCCACAAGCAACCATGTAAAATTTGGGAAGTCCTCTCAGCAAGCCAGAAGAGAGAAAAAAAACCCACCAAAGTAACAGGTTTCAGGAATCCATTTTCACAGCTAACACGGTGGCCTGCGATTAGGCTGCATCATCCCTGAGCTCTCTTCCAGCTTCGTCGTCTTACTTCATAACACGCACTCCCAACAACATTTGGTATCAGCAAGCAACTGTGCTAATTAGGTGGGAAATAGTAGAGTTGCCAGACTTACTGGATACTAAACAAACTGGTTCTCATCCACATATTGTACTTAACAGTAACGGTAGCAAAAGAAAAGCCACCAGCAACCACAAACATAATACCTAGATGTCTGCGCAAAAAAAAAAAAGGCAAAAAAACATTAAATAGAGATGCACTGTTGGCAAATTATTTTGTTTGCAAGGCTAAGTCTTTTAAAAGGCTTTAAAAAAATTAATCTCATTACCTGCTCCCCATTTCATGGGGGCTGGCATTCTTTCAGGTGGTCAACGCGAAATTAGCGAGCTGCTCAGAAAACTTGGAAGGGTCTGAAGCAGAATGGGGGGCTATGGCTTCTCCTCAGGCAGAAAACTAGCGTAATCACGGAACTGTCAGAATTGG
>VXAK01026021.1:1636-15129 GCA_013399435.1 Arenaria interpres
CAGATCTAATTTATAAAGGAAAAAAACCTATCTTTTCATTTCTCACCTTAATTTTTTTTCCGATTTCCAAGTGATTGAGTCTGAACAACCCTTTTAAGAACTCTTTTAACAGAATCAGATCTTGGTGATTTTTCTAGAAAGTAATGAAATAAAGATTATAAAGTCCTCCCTTTAAGAAGAAAAGTGTGTATACTCATGACTTCTGTGACAGTGAAATAACCAGAGAAGGTGATAGACACTAAGGGAATTAAGCACTTACTCATGGACAGGACACAAGAAATAAGGAACTGGACAGAAAATGCAAGGAAAATGACATATGAAAGTTGTAGAAAAATACAGATATGAAAATTATTTGGCAACTTCATGGGGGCCTGATTTAACTTTTTCTGAAGTTAATGGATTTGAGGGAGTTTAGCTGCTTGCACAAGATGCTAGTGCCATTCTGAATTCATAATAAATTATTGTTTGGCTATTTCCTTTTCCAGACAGAGACACTTCAGAATTATCATATGCAACTTTGTTGTTTCCAGAAGAGATAAATAATTACCAAGTTGCTTTTCTTCCACTTCAGCCTAGTTACAATTACTAGTTCAAGCAGACTCCCTTTAATAGTGAGTACAGCTTTTGGAAAGTGGAGTTAAGGTGTTGCCATACTCTATTCCTATGATTGTAGAAGGCAGCAGAAAGACAGTGTCTGCCCAAAGAAAAAGACTTGCTAATACAATGGTTGGTATACAAAAGAAACAAGACCTCAGAAACTGAATAATGAAAACGCAGACTATTCTGCTGTCTGTTTTTTAAAAGGCAGACCTCTAAGATGGAGGGGATAGACAGAAAACTAGAGATTCCCTCGTGAGAGGCTGACAGCCTCTATGTTATCCTGAGAGCATCTTTTCAAACATCTCTTTAACCCCAATGTGACAAAACCAGCATACTCATGAGGACATGCAGTTGTCAAAATTAGATGAGGCAGTGTTCCAGCTTGATCATCGTGTATTGTGTAACACCTTTTACATTGTGCGTTCCTCTACACCTTTATTGTCCCTCTCCTGTCACTTTTTCTCATCTTTTACCTAACCATAAGAGCAACTACATCATATTGCAGGAACATGAGAAGACAAGATAATTCATTCACTCCAGGTAAGTTTGAGACCAGTACTAGTGAAGGCATGGGGCTTGACCAGAACAGCCAGATGACATCCCAACTTGGTCCCAAACACCCCGTAGGCTGTCAGAGCCTATGCATGAGCCCAAAGTATCGTGCATGGTCATCTCCTCATCCTATGTCCCAATAAGTTCAACACAAAGTTTCACTTTTATTTTCTTGCTTGTCTTTGGTACATGTCTACGTCCAAAATTAGAAAAAATATCAACCATTGGCAACTCGGTCTTCAACAACAGAACCTGGAAGCTTCAATTTTCCACCAAGAACTTCTATCCAATAAAAACAGATTAACTAATATCCCTTTCTGTAAAAGGATTATGATTTTTTTTTTTAACATGACCTTATATAAGCACAGAGGTTCATGATACTTAATAATTTGGGCTTTTAAAACTATTTTTCTCATATGCTAATCAACAGCTTTCAGAATAATGTACACTTTCTAGTCAGCTTGCCCAGAAATTAAGCAGACAGATCCCTCTTCACTCAGAACCCTGTTTACATATAGGGTATACAGTGACTGTTTTGTGAACATCTTTGATTTTAGTCTGGTTATTCCACTAAAGCTAATGTAACATCTCCAAGTCTCAAGGAAAAAAAACTTGAGTTCCTTCCAGTGAAAGAATTTCAAGATCCTATATGATTTAAAGCAAATTTTTTGCAGTTTTGAGACACTGAGTACCTTTCTGATTCACCACTGGAAAGAAAAATATTTTCCATGACCATGACAAATAAAATAAATACACTGATATCTCAATCCAGATTATGGTATATTAAAAAATACCCCACCCACAAACCAACCAGCCACAAATAATGCAAAAGGAATTACCAGAAAATAATTGCCTTTGAATGATACCATTGCTGTTACTATTCAACATGCAATGACACTTTAATTAGGACTGCTCTATAGTTCAGGGAACTAAACACAAACCTTTGAAAGAGAAAAGTCTATTTCATCAGCTTTTTGTCTTTTCAGGTCCACAACTTAAGTAAAATATACAATTAAAGTTTCCAGTTATATAAAGCTGTATAGAATACCTTGTGGTGTTTCTACTTCTCCTGGAACTTTGCATGTTTACTTCTAGGACAAACACGTACAAAAATTTACCTGGACTCCCCAAAGATCTCCAATATTTTGATACAGGCAGAAAAACTGGCTCCCTCAATGAGACAATCCAAGGGTGTATCACCTCAACAGCCTGGTCTGTTTGCTAAGACGAGTTCTGCTTCTCAGCGAGAGTTTGCATAAGAATGCCGCTTGTGGGTTTCATTATCATGATCAGTAGAGAAAACTGCTCTCCTCAGGATATTAGGCAAGATGTGGTGGGGGAAAAGGGAACTAAATATGTTCAGACTGTTTGGCTGCTGCCATCAGCAGTATTCACCATGTGATATCTAAAACTATTGCATTTACCCCATATTGCGGAGTCCTGTGAAGCTATATTGGTGTCTATAAGCTATAAGCTTATAAGCTATAAGCTATAAGCTTGAGTCTTTACAGAATAATAAAATGTGTGTGGCAATTAGAAGTGTAGACACAAGTGGACCAACCTTTTGCGTCATTAAGTCCAGGCCCCTGCTACCACCGAGAGTCGCTGAATACATTCCCACTCAGCAAGTGTCAGCTAATGTGTTTGCTTGCTCCCACCTTTGCCAGCAGGATCTCACCAGGTTCTAATGACCAGTTGTTTAAAAGCTTTTGCTATGTGAAGATTTACTTTTTTTAAAAACTATGATCATACATTTCTTCTGCCCTTCTGCCTGTGAATTCATTACACAAATCAAAGACTTTGAAGGATGGATAGGAAAGCTGGTATTGAGAAAATAAGCTTCACAAGAAATTCCAAACCTGTGTTTGTGCTGAAGGTAAACCCAAACCATGAAGGCAGAACCCTCTACTAAACACAGCTCAGTGAAGTTTCTGGAGCTCTGCACAGGGGTGGGATTGCAGAAGGAAAATTGTGTGTCTCTGAGCTTCATAAAAGGTTGTCTATCACTTCTCCTTCTGCATGACTTTCTTCATATTTTTCGAAACATTTTTGGATGTCAAAATAAAGCAATGGAGGTGCTTGATATTTCCAGCTTAATTTTACAAAAATTTGCATCTTAGCTAGTTCAAAAGCTTATCAGAGTGCTGGATGTATCTTATTTGAGTTAAAAACTCTGCCACGTGCTTTATATTTGCCACTTGCCAATGATACCTTTTTTTTGTTACACCAAAGTGGTTTTTTTCTTAGTGGGAGAATTGCAGTCCTTTATGCTATTCATTCTGCTGAACACCGTATTTTATTTATAAAATTGTATTTATTTGTAAAAATAAGCAATTATCACTGTTGATGAAGCATTTATTATGAATATTAAGGCAAACCAGACTGTGACTTGTTATTTTATCTGGTGGTCTTCATGACTTTCAAGATGCTAACTGTAGCAATATAGTCATTTTGCATGGATAAACAACGCTGCAAGTTTTTGTGCACAGTATCAGAGCTAGACAAATCATGCAATGATCAAAGAACGAGCTCATCTTTGCAACTCCGAATGCTAGACAGTTCCTGTCGTCTTCTCTTTCATCCAATACACAGAAATAAATATATCCCTAACTGATAGAATGCTGCTGAGAATATAAACTGCAACAAACACAACGAAAATAACCGTTTATGCTGTGAAATTGCTGTGAAAGTTGCCCATCTGCAATGTCTATCATATTCTTCATTTTACATGTGCAGGTACAACAGCTTCCCCGGTCCTCTCTGTTTTTCCCACTTATTTCTGTCAAGGATGTTTGTGAGTGATTGGGAAGAATTGGCTATTTTTAGGTGAAGAAAGAATCTGAAGGAATTAATATTTTAAGGAACAGGATCTGCAAGCCTAAAAGCAGCTTATAGATATCTTGCCTTTTTTATTTTTAACAAAGCAACAGCAGCAGCACCACAAAATTACAAAGTTATATTTAAACAAGACAAGAATATCAATAATGATGATNGTTAGTCCATCTTTTTAAGGTATCTTTCATCTACTGATGTTGTCCTGTGCTCTGAAATGGTTTGAAAGGTCGAGCACTCTGAACATCTCTGGCTTTCCAATTCAATGGTCACAAAGAACATCATAGTCAGGATCTTGTTACCCCCACAGCTGTCTCAGTACTGTTGTTGGAGGTGGTGTAAACTGAAGTGACTGGATACAAAATAAAAATTTCTTTTTTTCTTTCCATGTTGTTTTTAACCTGCTTAGTTTCACCGATCTTACTCTATTACATGATCCCAAACCATATGAGACAGCATAACAGAGTTACTGGTGAGTGATGGTGGGAGAACAAAAGGACAGAAATGATTGGCTGTGGCAGGTAATCCTTAAATTAAAAGTACATGGGAGAGCACCTTGGGACAGGTGAATTAATGTCATTAAAGCAAGCTTGACAATCTCCCTCCTAAGTCAGAATAGTGTTGCTCGGTTTGTTTACAATATACACCACACGCAAATATATGGAGTGCTCAGCAAGGGAAAGTCACTGTTGGTTGAACATTTTTTCATGGAAACTTCTCTTCCTGCCTCCTCCTCACTCTCATAGGACGTTTGCCTCCTAGCGGCAGACCCGGAGCTGCAGCAGAAATGACATATTTTGCAATTGATAATCTCTTTGTACATGCTTGTACTGAGGGAGTTGCAGTCTACCTGATCTCATGCTGGTCCTGGGGGATAACGTTTCAAGTATATGAACCTTGTCAGAGGGCAAGGCAAGGACTTAGCAGTCCTGCTTAGCAATGCTCTGTCACTCCCCAGAGTCAGGAGTTGTGGGGAAAATTGCCACCCTGCCACTGTGGCAATCCTGTTACAGCATCACTTTGGAAAGTAGCATCGCTTTGGGAAGTACCTGATTTTCAGTAGAAACTTGATATTCCTGAACACTGGGAGGAGCTTCTGCCAGTGCTACAGCATGCTATGAGAATGAATGTTTCTTGTAGTGTCAGTCTACATTATCTTTGTGTTTGCAGACAGGGCTAGACTTCCTGAAAAATGTGCTGTTGCATTTCCATCGGGTTGACATTTGAAGGTGGCTTTAGTATTTCTGGCAGAATGTGATGTGGTCATAAGCAAATTAGCAGGTTTCTCTCGTGTTTATATGCACGGTCATGTTTACAGGAACAACTGGGCTTTACAGATACTCTTTGTGAACGCCTACCATGCAGGATTCCCTGAAAGCTCCTCAGCCCGTGCTGTGGCTCTTTTAAATTGTCGTAATTCAATCCCTATAATCTTTTAACCATTAACTATTATCACTATAGAATCATAGAATTGCGTAGGTTGGAAGGGATCTTTCAGGTCATCAAGTCCAACCATCAACCTAACACTGACAAAACCATCACTAAAACATGTCACTAAGCTCCATGTCTACCCATCTTTTAAATACATCCAGGGATGGTGGTTCCACCACTTCCTTGGGCAGCCTGTTCCAATGCTTGATAACCTTTTCTGTGAACAAATTTTCCCTAATTTCTAATCTAAGTTTCCCCTGGCGCAACATGAGGCCATTTCCTCTTGTCCTATCACTTGTTACTTGGGAGACCAACCCCNGACATCTATTCAACTTTCTGTTTCCATGCACCTTCAGGAAAAGTAGCTGCTTAGGAATTAAACTTGTCAAAAACAGAGGAAAGAAAAAAGAGGAGAAAGAGACCTTCACTGACTTTCTCTTCCATAAATGTTAGTCCATCTTTTTAAGGTATCTTTCATCTACTGATGTTGTCCTGTGCNCCAGCCACTCCTCGTGAGAGCTGTTTTTGAGACCCCTCACCAGTTTGGTTGGCCTTCTCTGGACACATTCCAGCACCTCAGTGTCCTTCTTGTAGTGATGGGCCCAAAGCTGAATACAGTATTTGAGGTGGGGTCTCACTAATGTTGAGTACAGGGAGATGATCACTGCCAGAGTCCTACTTGCCACACTATTTCTGATGCAGGCCAGGAAGCTGTTGGTGTTCTTGGCCACCTGGGCACACTGCTGGCTTGTATTGAGCTGGCTGTTGACCAACATTCCCAGGTCCTTTTCTGCAGTGCAGCTTTCCTGCTGCTCTTCCCCAAACCTGTAGTGCCTAATGGGGTTTTTGTGACTCAGACGCAGGACCTGGAACTTGGCCTGGTGGAGTCTCATCCTGTTGGTCCATCAATCCTATATTTGTATTTGTCTGAACTAAGAGTGAAGAAATCTGTTTCCACTATTTATATTTTTCTATACTATTGAAAGGTAGAATTGACAAATCCAAGAAAGAAGTAAAATGGCACTGGAAGAGCCTCCTTACCCTGACTATGCTTTGTGAAAGACATATTTCTGTCACAGAGGAAAGCCTAACATAGTCCAGAGCATCACAGTCAGGTGAATGCTAAATTCCTGGTTTTCTGCTTAGGTGTATGCACTGTAATACATCACTCCTTCCAGAGCACCATCCTTCCATGCACATCTAAAGCTGATGCAAAGCACTGGCCATACAAAACAATCTTACAAGCAAAAAAGCAAGTCTGTTTTTTTTGTGACTTGACCTTAGAAACATTGTGTTGGCTTAAATCTTAAGCAATTCTTCTTTGAATACAAAGCTTTTGGTCAGATATTAACTGTCATATTCCTCTAAATTACTTACCTTCACCACCCTGCACTCCCTGCTCCATACTCTGCCCCTGGGCTGTCCCTCAGTGCCACCACCACGTCACAGGCTCTACCCTGCCCCTTTTGCTGCAAAGCTCACTCACACAGGGGGCTCAGATTAAGTGGCTTTTGAATTAGGTTTTTTTTGCCCTGCAAGCAATGCAGTTTTTGCCAATGTCAGTGCTCCTGGGGTCAGCAGCAGGAGTTCAGGGGAATTGAAAGCAATGCAGCAGCAGAAAATGCTTCAGACAGACCAAACAGGAACACCAAGCCTTCACTAGACCCTCCACAGGCACCAGGAAATCCTTCTGAAAGCACAGAGCTCACCATGGCAATCAAGAACCCTGACACATACAGACACAATCCTGTGAGGCACAAGCTGAGAAGACTCGCAGAACTCACCACCACACTATCACCCTACACATCCCACAGCTTGTGCCTCATTAAGGACCACAGCTGATCACCAGTGGTAGCTTGATGAGGTGACTTAATGAGCTGAATTGAAGGTGATGTGCGTTAGCAACCAACTGCTGGTCTGAGGCAAGGGGGATGCAGAGAGGACCTGGTGGCCATCCTCCTGCCTGGGAGGTTGCTAGAAGCTTTGCATGGGAGGAAATCAGTAGAGACTGGGGTGAGAGGGAGGGTGGAGGAGTATGGCAGGTGTAACAGTAGCTGGGCATGAGTGTTTGTGTGGGGAAAGGAGGTCTGGCAGCTGGGGAGGGTCAGCAGCCTTTTGACGGCTCTCATGATGCCCTACCTCAGCCCCACTCTCCCATGCACCTCAGCATTGGCCATGTCTGTGTCCTGCAATCATCTTGTAGGGCCATGACTTGCTCTGCACCTCCCTGCTGGGGCTTCGGCCTATCATGGAGGGACCCAGGGCTGGCTGGAGCCAGTGCAAGGCTGAGAGCATGGGGGGAGCTGTCTTAGCCGCTGCTGTCACCAGGGAAGGGAGAAGGGAAGAGAGGGAGCCTGCGCTGGGGGAAGGGGAGTCTGGGTGGGAAGAGAGGGAGGAAACAACTTTCTCAAGGAAGAAGTCACTTTAGTTTCCTCCCCTTATACTGTCATGTAAATGGTTTGGTAGGGGATTATCCAGGCTTCCCTTTTGGCATCCCCCAGCGCTGATACCAGGAGGAAGTGGAAAAGCAAGAGGAACAGACAGCTTTAGCAAAACACCCCTGACTTCCCTTTCTCCTTAATACATCCCTCCCTGCCTCTGCCTGGGAGGCAAAAAAATGTGCAAGAACATGCAAATACCTCAACAAGAATTGTGCAAACCTTGTGGCAGGGAGAGAGGAATCTGTCTCATTTCATACTCAAATTTAACAGCCTCCTTTCATGCCCTCTCATATGTTAGACCCCCATCACCTCTTCAATTCTCATCTGCTTTTAGTGCAGAGAAGCAAAATAGAAACCAATGTTTCCTAAAAAGCATCCCAGCTCCAGGCAAGGTCCTGCTCTCAGTGTTTGCCCTTCTGCACTAGCTTACGGGGGCACTCCCGGCTGATGTTTGTGCCTCTTCAGGTATCACCTACATCCATCATCATGAGGTTTCTCTGGGAAGTGTGTAGCAAAGGGCCTTTACCCTTCAAAATCTCCTCCTTAAACCTCTGAAGAAAAGGTTTCAGATGAGAGCCGTTTAGGCTCTGTTAATGTCATACGATTTCTTACCAGCAGATCTTCAATCTTTTCCTTTTAGTAAGTTGAAAATCAGACTTGCATTTAGTAGATATTGACCAAAGCATACCAGAGGTTGTCAGGCTGCCTTTGCTTTAAAAAGATGCTTGCTTAAAAGAAATAATAAAGTCAAAACCAGATTTTCATGGTCCATATTCGTAAGTCAAGAATGATAAAGTTAAGACAAAAATGAGATTTAATGAAATGCGATTGACATCTTTCTGTACTTTATGTGCTCTCAAGAAAGTACCTGCCACAGGTAGGGCCAAATTTGAGAACATCTGAAACAGAGAAAATGAAGGCTCAAGTTAAATTCTCAGTTGCCATGATTCTTTCACCATTCTGCCTCTGTACTCTTTTAGAGTGTGTCTGTAATTCTTAGTAGTATTTAGTATAACTGCAGCTAATAATGTTAAAGTCTCTTCTTACGGTCTTGAATTTTAACGTTTTAGTTACCATATATACTGTATTACAAGTATTTTTATATTCTGAATCATGAAGGAGGAAAGGACAAGTTAAAAAAAATAATAATCAGTGCTTTACAGTTTAACCTGATTTATGTAGTAGGAGTTTTTTCTATGTTGCAATGAAACCTTTTTGGCTTATTTTGTCAAGTCAGTTTTCCCAGGCAGTCACATAGCTGTGTATTTTTTTCTGTATATCATTAACAAGTGTCAGAAAATAGATGGTTACTTTCTGATGCAAGTTATGTTGACTCACTGAAGAGCTGGATAAGAAAGGAAAGCTCTCTATTTTCCAGGCTGGAACTCCTTTTCCTCTGCCAGGAATAACACAAGTGTCCAACAAGGAGCTGTACTGTATAGCTCACTAAATGGTACATTGAAACTCTACGTAGCACTGATCTCTGATATAATTCTGTAAAGTCTGTTTTTTATAACTAATGTTGAACTTTGTACTGGGGAGTATTTACAAAAATCTCTATTTCATCCTTAGTCTTTTAATGGAAAACTTCTCAACAGATGAGAAATGTGCGCAACAGGAACTAATTTTAGCAAGGCTTAACAATTTCAGTTATGATTAATACAGAATCAGATGTTTTTGTCAATCTCCTATGAAGTTTTTTCATTTTCTTTGCATTTTCATCTTTCTTTGCATTGAGAAATTTCTTGAAAAATACTGCTTATTCTAGTAGATCCAGCTGATTTACAAAGGCCAGAAAGTGAAAGATGCTAAGAATTTTCATGTATTTTGTCCTTCAGCAGCATTTAGCAACTTCCCTATAGATTCTCTGCTCTTACAGCTTTCATGCAATGCAAACCCATAAAGAGCAATTGATGAAAAGTGATGTGTGCTATTAGCATTTTGTGAACTAATTCAAAATTAGATGTAGCCCTAAGGGTTGGACTGGATGATCTTTTAAAGATCCCTTCCAACCTGGTCTCTTCTATCATTCCGTGGTAGCATTGACTCTCAGTTTTGCTTACAGTTGGTTCTGTTGGAACACTTCCTCCTCCCTGCCTGAGCTGCACCATAAGGTGAGTCCGTGCAAGTTAATTAGTGTGCATGTCACACGGCTGAAGAGAACTTTCACACAAGCAGTTACTACCCATCAGCTGATTGGCTACAACTCGCTGGACTTTGCAGCTGGGACACCAGCTCCCAGTTTCCCAGCGTGCTCCATGAGTTCAGTCAGTGCAGAGACTCTGAGCACTGGCTGAAAGTCCAGGATTGAGGCCAAAGCAGAGTGAATCAGGAGTCTGTGACAGGATGCAGTAAGGGTTCTTTTTGGTAGACCTAAAGCTATGTTGTAAGGAGGTAGGGAACAGATTGGGATCCCAGTTTGTGTGTGGTATCAGGTAGGAGGATGAGGATGTAGAGTGAGGGTCTGGGTTATGGAACAGAAGGTATATGGTAGAAAAGTAGGGGAAGAAAGACAAGAACACATTTCAAGTCCAGCTACTGCCACTGTGCGAACAGAATTTAGGAATCTCCTGTGTAGGCCTGGCACACATTCTTTCTTGCTACAGACCCATTCTAATTTATAAATCATCGTTCAACCGTTTGCCACACATCCTATGAACCGTTTCTGCTACTCCTCCTGTGAGTCAACAGTTTAACCACATCAGTGGAAAATTCACGATAGAAAAAATGAGCCTATGCTGTCATGGTGTTCAGTCACCTCGACTAGTTATAGCTTCTGAGAAAGTAATACATTGTCAGTGTTGATATGGAACGTGGGGCACCTAACAATTACACTTTTAAACTGTTTCCCCCAAAGGCTAGAAGCATGTGTAATGACCTCTGGTGTTTTTCACAGTCTATAAAGGTGCCTCACCCACCGCCCCTCAGGTTTGCTGCTATGGAGGTTGAAGACTGTTTTCTATCACGTGTCACTATAAAAACACAGATTAAAAATATTCAAGGAAAGGAAAGGCAAGAAAAGAAAAGGGACTGGGGCATGGGAGGAGAGGTGTTTTTCAATCCATATTATTTCATTGGTTGAGGTTACAGGACACAGCATTTGTACCAACAATACAAAGAAACACAGGATTAGACTAACTGCCTAAGAGGAATGCTTGCGTGGGGAGTCCCTAAACTACTCTTGCAACGAAGGAGAAGGAAGGTGGAAACACGGCTTTGGGACAGCTTGGGTGGTTAGAGAGGAACAAACAACATAGAAACGTAGAGTAATTTCTGTGCTACACATGGGCAGAATCCTTCTTGTTTCCAGCTCCTAACCAGTGCAAGGGCTCCAATATAAGCCTTTTTTTTTTTTTTTTTTTAACTTTTCTTACTGGACCATCTGACCAGTCACAGAACTGCTCAAACCTCAGAATTGCTTTCATGTAAGCAATCTCATATTCTCTAATGTGAATTTTCTTATGTAAGCAAGACACTTTCAAGGATTGTCAGACATTAAACCAGGCATCTGAAAAAATGTTCAATCCAGAACGTTAAAGCTTAATTAAAAAAAAATGCAGCCCCTTATATGATTTCTTAGTTAATACAATTCCTGACACCAGTAACAAAGACAATGATGTGACCTCAATAAAAACAAAGAGCATGCTGCCACAGCATAAACATTTCAAAACCCAAAACATCTTCAGAAATGTTCCCATGGGAATCTTAATCAAAGACAATGAAGTTTAAAAATGACAACCCAGTTTAATCCAAACATCTTTAAAAATGAAGTTTCAACAAAAATTTTCCTGAGCCTTTCTGTCCAGGTTTTGCGTGATGTTTAATATCCTTTCTATGGCCCGATCCTTTGGACTTTTAAAAAAGTTTATTTTGACATATCAACAAATTTTGATCCCTGATCCTTAGCTGGTGACATCAGGTTAGTCACAAAGCCTGCTGACTTAAAAATAACTGGTTAACCTGTGACATAAATCCATTAAAAAAAAAAAAAAATAAAAAAAATTGGAAGTTAGGTAGGGAGTTAAATAAGAATGCATTCAGCAGTGCCTCTGACAATCACAGCAGAAACCCAGGATCTGTTTTCCATCTGTTGAGAGTCCTTTTCGTAAAGCCAGCTTAGGTGGGATGTATGCAAACCCCATATTCTGAAGCCTTGCTGGTACATGCAGAGTTTCTTCTTTCAAAAAGAACACTTCCTTCTTCCTGCTCTATTCTCCTGTCTGTTTCAAAGACCCCCTTCTCTTCTGCTAGCCTCACTTTTCCTCTTTTTATCCCACACTAGAAATGAGACACCTGGGAAACCTGAAGTAAGTGGGTCATGCATCCCATCCTGCATCATATCCCTGTCCTGCAGCCAGGTGGATGTCACTCAGCAGAAGGGAACCCTAATTCATGCAGTGCTTTCTCTGTACAATTACTGTGTGGGTACGTTTTCTGCGGTGTCATTCCCAGGAGCTTGCACAACAGTGACCTCTAATGGAGTGGCCACTCCCATTACAAATCATAGCCTCGGAGCATAATTTAGGTAGGGAGGGACCTCTGGAAGTCATCTTGTCCAACGGTCTGCTCAGAGCAGGGCCAGCATCCCCAGATTGCTCAGAGCATTCTTCAGCTGGGTTTTGACTACATACAAAGATGGAGAACCTGCAGCCACTCTAGGCTGTTACAGTATGTTAAAATGTTAAACACTGTTAAATTTAATGTTAAACTGTCAAATGTCAATGTTAAAAAAGAGAAAAACCCACTTAATTAGGATTTTCCTTTTTTGCATCTTGTTTCCAATGCTTCTTTTTTCAGTTGTTATCATTCTATCTCTGTGCATATATAAGATGAGTCTGACATCTCCCATTAGGTATTTGAAGACAGCAGTAAAGTCTCTGCTTTGCCTTGTCTCCAGGCTGAACAGGCACAGTTCTCTCAGCTTCTTGTCTGTCATGTGTCATACTTCCCTGACCACCTACTGTAGGCACAACAGATTGGGTTGTTGCTGTTGTGTGTGCTCAGTGCCTGTCTGCTGCCTTGTCTAAGAGGCAAAGAAGTTATAGATGGTTTCTTAACCATTTAATCATGCAAATTTAGTTGCTTAGGAAGTCTATTATTTGCAGGCACTTGCATCTGCTGTTTTACAGTGTATGTGCAAACGAGAAGGGGAAATTCAGCAGGGTCTCTCCATTTTTCTGCCTCCTCATAGAGGCTACAGGCCATGACAGATAAGGAGGCATCATGTACCAGCCTTTCTGCTCCAAGAGCTAAAGTGTATGGGAAAAGATAATTTTCCATTTTGTTGTTGTACAGGATCACGCTGCCAAATTTATTGCTGAGCACTGGCTAGATTGAAAGGTAAGGCCCATCTGCTGGGTGGGCATCCATTAAAGTGTGGGCCATTGGAGACATCATTGATTGCACAGGATACTTTTATTGTGGAGGGTAGGACAGCTACTGATTGCGGCGGAGAGAAGAGCAGCGGGAATCAGGAAGGTACCAGTAGTCAGCTAAGGGAGGTCCATATACTGATTGTTTGTTCTTGTGGGCTAGTGCATAAAATTGAGCCCTGACATCTGCTCTTAGAAGCTGAAGAAAAGAGATTTGTTTTAAAACTCATGTCACATAAGCAAACATATAGATCAATGGAAATCT
>VXAK01026022.1:0-42512 GCA_013399435.1 Arenaria interpres
TAAATGTAGATTCAAAAGGTAAGTAGGACTTACCCTGTAAGATACTCTGTTAGATCCTTTATTACCTGTCTTGCTTACTGGTGGAAAACAACTGTCAAACTAACATAAACAGGTATTTCCGTTGATACTTAGTAATTCCTTAAAAGTGCTTTAGTTAGGAGTTCTTTTACTGGATGCTGTCAGGAAAAGGCATTAATTTTCTTCTTTGTGTGTCTCTGAAGGAGTGCATGCTGTTCTGAAGACGGGGAACTGGGTTCGATACTGTATATTTGACCTTGCCACAGGAAAGGCTGAACAGGAAAATAATTTCCCTACTAGCAGCATTGCATTCCTGGGTCAGAATGAGAGAAGTGTTGCTATATTTACAGCTGGACAGGTTTGTAGTTTTGTATCTTGATCATTTAACCTCAGTGGACGTCACTTCTGTCATCTTTGAATGGGATGGTACAGGCTTTTGTAAGACTTTTCTGAAGACTTGCAAAGAAAGTTTGAGGGAAACAAATGTTTTTATCTAGGTGTTGATTAATGCTTGAAACCCTTCTTCAAAAGGGTTATGGAAGACTTGCAGCGGCCATTAATATTTTGAAGACACAAGGGGAATAGCAATCTAACACACTTTTAATATTCTTACTCAAATTCTGCCTTAAACCAAAAGTAAAAAAGGGGGAAAAACCTGACAGAGTAGTTCCTGTGTTAGTGTAAACTTGTTCTCTAGCTATGTTTCAGAATTAGGTCAGATGAAAATCCACTCTTGAAAATCAATTGAAATGTTAAAAAAACAATCTGTATTTGGTACTAAAAATGATATATCAAGGTTTTGTGCAACTCTTTCTACTATCCAATATTAAGTATCTTATTTTATCTAATTGATTACCCTGTGCAGGCATCCGTGAGGAGGGCTGAGAAAAAAATGCCAAAACCATTCTAGTAACTTCCACAAACATGATGTACTTTGCTTAGGATAGTTGAAGGAAACATTTTTGGCAAAAGAACTGAATTTGAACGTTTCATTTTTGTATATTCAACTTTCTCTGGAACATTTAAGTAAGCTAAAAGTATAGGTATTATATGTTTCATTGGTAATGTTGTGTGATGAATGTGTCATAAAGAAGATCCTTCCAATAGTATTTACTACATTAAGCATGTTTCAGGCATTTGATAAAGGGAATCTGGTATCTTATGCTGCACCACTTGTAATGATCGGAGACAATGGCATAAATGAGAATTTTAAGTAAACTGTTCTCGTTGTTGACAGTCAAGCAGAACCGGACCTTTTGGGAAGGATATTATTTGTAAATCGTGGAGACTTATTGTTAAAACTTTTTTCCCCAAATGTAGGAATCTCCTATTATTCTTAGAGATGGAAATGGTACAATCTATCCAATGGCAAAAGATTGTATGGGTGGCATACGAGACCCTGACTGGCTTGATCTTCCACCTATTAGTAGTCTTGGAATGGGTGTTCATTCCTTAACGAATCTTCCTGCTAACTCGACCATCAAAAAGAAAGCTGCTATTATCATTATGGCTGTTGAGGTAAAATATTTTCTTTACTACAGAATTACATGTGGGGTTTTTTTTCTCTTGCTTTTAGAAAGTTATGCTTAAAGCAGCTTTGTGTTTAGATACTGATTTGTATTTTCACTTTTTCAAAGAAACTGATGTCAGCAGAAGATTCTCTTAGAAACATGAAAGCTCAAACAAATTTACGTAGTGAAGTGAAAGATCCATTTTGGGGGGTGCATGGCTTCTGTATCATGCTTTTAACTAGTAATACTTTCTTAGACATTACTTTTAAAACTGTTGTCTTTTTATGTATACTGCCGCTATACAATTGTATTTGTTTTATGGGTGCACGTTTGCTTGAGGGATCCAACAACTTGTTTTCTTGTGAATGCAGTACTTTTTTTCTTTTCTTTTTTATTTTTTAACCTTGTATATGGACCATACATTAGGAAATTATGACAGTCAAGTGAGGATTTTTTTAACTGAATTGCCTGTAGAGTTCTGTACTCATCTGTGGTGCTGTACGAATAGCTCTACTGTGAATTTAAATATCATACTTGTATAAGCCCGTCAGTGATTTGGTGCAGTTCAGTTAGATCTGCTGTGTGCTGTGCTGCCGCTGGGAGGTATTGTGTAGCTGTTAGACTGAGAGTGATTTCGAAGTGGAGTATTCCATCACTGTGGAAAAGCTTGTTACGTGTGGGGTGAACCTCCCAGACCTTCAGTGGCTTTTCTTCATTTGTGTTTCAGCGTGTATATCGCTTGATAAAACAAATACGTAAGAGAGAGTTAATGGAGACTCCTTAGTTGTATCGCTTTTCCCATGTTACATGTAGCCATGAAATGGAAGTAATCTATCCTAAGAACTGGGCTATGAAGCCAAAGGCGTATTTTTGTGAGCCTGATAACTTCTGCTGCTTAAGCCTCTCCTTTCCTTTTACTTGTCTGTGCCTCAATGCACGCTGGTTTCTGGTTTTAACAGTGCTATAATTGAGATGATGCATTTTCTCAACAGTTCCTGCTCTGACTTCAAGCCACTGTCCTAGATTTAGACCTTTCTATTAATTTAAAAAACGGAAAACTAGAAGTACTTAGGAAACTTATATGGCTGCCTTTTGTATTTTAAATTGTTAAAATATTTTATTCTTTTGAGTACAGAAGCAAACTTTAATGCAGCACATTCTCCGATGTGACTATGAGGCTTGCAGACAATACCTGATGAATCTTGAACAAGCAGTTGTCCTGGATCAGAATCCACAAGTGCTGCAGACGTTCCTTGGCCACAGATGTGACGGAAACCGCAATATTCTGCATGCTTGTGTGTCTGTATGCTTTCCAACCAGCAACAAAGAAACAAAAGAGGAAGAGGGTGAGCTCAACAATATCATGAAAATACTTGGAAAATAAACTTCTTATGCATTTTCAAGAACATTTGAAATAAACATTGCATTCTTTCTATATGGGTATCTTAAAATGTAGCACCTAAGATGTGTCCTAGCCTTTTGAAGGTGCTGAGACAACATTTTTATTACTCTTATAAGGGTTTATAAGACTTCTACAGTTAAGAATAATAAGCTGTTTTTATTGCTTGTAAAAGACAAACTTTCTACATTCACTTGTTAGTTTTAAACAAAACCAAGTATTTTTCTACCTTTATGTCACTAGTATCCCCATTATATCACTAGTAGGCTTTTAAGAGAAATGGTATTTAATATTTTTCAAGTGTTACAGTATGTTAATAGCTCCAATAAGAAATGCTACTTGCAGTTGACACGTATTAAGAATTGCAAAAGAATGAGTTTCTGTTAGTGCCAGTTACTGACACCATTTGAAAATGTCTATTAAATACTATTATGTAAAAAATATAAATAAGGTTGCTAAGTCAAGCACTCAAAAATTAGGAAATGCCAGAATTTGGTTTACCCGTGTGCTATGCATGGGTATGCGTTGTGAAATGGTCTTTAATTACACCGTCATACTATTTTTTCCACAGGACTACCTCATTCAGTGCACAAGATGGACGGTGCTCACCGAATGGGTAGCTATTCAATATTTCTTTTTATCCTCATCATTCAGTGTGTGGCCCCATTCCTTACTTATTGCACACCATACAAACCCTGCACTGAATAATGAATGAACTTCCTTGTGGGATTTTTGTATGGTGCTGTCATTGAATTTTAGTCATTTATAGACCTTAATTGTTCCTCATATCCCTATTTCTAAAATGGGGATAATGCTGCAGTTGTCTCATCTCTTGAAGGTATTACAGCTTGAAGTTTTTCTGTATTCAAAGCCATTAACTAATTTTGAGGGTTCTGTTTGAGAAGTCTAAGGCCTGATCTCATTTTTTTGAGTAGGTGTTATTTCAAAACACATTATTCTAGAGCTCGATTAATAGTAGTTTTAGTTGTTCTATGAATGTTAATTATTGCTGTGAGTCAGGCACCTTTTAGGTATCCAGAAATGAGTAAAATGTATCACGATCATCTGTAAAAACTTGTTTCCCAAAGTTCTGTGTGCTGTTAGATGTGGCAGAAATAGGTTCCAGTTCTCCAAAGTGGTGTTCAGTGGCATTAAACACAAGACAGTGCTTCCCCCCTCTCCTTGCCAAGCTGTTGCTGCCTTACTGTGTGCCTTCCGAACGTTGCAGCAAGCAGGGCATGAACAGCTTGCTCATTTGTACAACCCTTCATCTGTAGTGTGTCGTCCATCCTGTGCACTGATTGAGGCAGGGGTCTTGTTGCGGGGGTGGGTGGAGAGGGGACAAAAAACGCCAAAACAAACAAACAAACAAAAAAAACCCAAAACAACCAAAACCCAACTGTGTAACTGAAGATTCTTTTACTATAAGCGCACAAGGAGGTTGAAATAAGGATGCATGGGCAAACTTAATCTGACTTTTCCTAATTTGAGTGCTTGTCTTTGCAACCTTGACATTTTTTCAGTAACTTCATTTGGATGTAATTTAATTTTCTGAAAAATGAAAAACGTGAACCTGATAGACATTTAACACCCCTCTGCCTCTCTCTTTACCCTCACAAAAATTGTTTTAAAAGATTCAAATCACATTCACCTTCCGCTGTAGCTGTTAATGATGGATATTAGGACAAGCTTATTTTCTGTGCATTATATGGGCAGCAGTGGTGACTAGTGTTACTGTCTGTAAGCTAAATGGCCGTCTGTTAAACTGTAAAATAAGTTTGATTTAGGAGTAAAGGCTTCAGTTCCAGGCTCCAGATGTGATGTTCTTCAACAATTACAGAACATACTGCCCCATCCCAGCTTGTACCTGCCCGAGATCCTCCACTCTTCTTCATAAATATTCCTACTTAAGTGTCGGAAAGGGAATATTGAGGGCAGGGATGAGCTTTTTTTGTTCTCAGATCCTGTGCCTTGTTTCACCATCGCTCCTGCAGTGTTGGATAAACAAACTGCAGGAAAAGTGCCCCCAGACCTGCAAAGCTGGGGGAAGGCTCCTCTGTTTCTCAGTGATTTGATCTCTCCTCAGTCTCACCAATAGTGAAGGATCTTGGAAAAGGCAGGTCCAAAAGAAGTGTCCAAAGCATGTATGATCATTAAAGAGTTAAGCTACTAAATTTCAGATAACTGTCCTGAACACCTACAAACTGAGTTTTTTCTAGAGAATTGGGACAGACTTCATTAGGCGACAGAACAGCAGATTACACTTAAAGCAAGGCATTTAGAATTGATGGGTCTCCAAAAATGAATACTAACTTCATTAGTGGAACAGTGAAAATTCAGTTACAGTTTAGTGTGGGACTAAAGATAGGTGAATTCTCTCTGTTGCAGAGAACAGTTGTATTGTTCTGTATTCCTTGAGGGATCACTCTCAAGAGCTGTGACTGCCCGTGTGAGGTCTCCAGAAGTACTATGGGTCATGAGTTAAAAGAACTAGTGGATCTTAGAAAGGAGTATGACACAAGTATAATGGTATTTGCAACTACAGGTCAACTAGTGTAAAACTAGGGGCACAAGAGTAATACTGTGCTAAGTGTTTGATGGTCATCTGCGATGGTAGTGGGTGATTTTGTCTAAGAAACCTGAACGTGTTTGAGAACAAGCAAAACCTAAGATCTTTGCTACTTCAGGTAGTGTTGAGTAGAAAGATCTAAAGAATAAACATACTATAAAAGCTGATAAACACCATTGAATTAGCTTATTCTATGAACTCAAAGGTATTAACAGTGCATTCTTGTGGGGTTTTTTTGTTTGTTTTTAAAACGTGAGGGGCATTATCCAGATCTTAGTACTGTCAGTGGAGAAAATTTGCATGCAGAGGATGGCGACTGTCAGTTTGAAAAGCCTTTAAATGGAAAGTGAGCACTAGCCATAGCGTGTCCTGAAAGAGTGATCAAAGTCGCTTTAAGGAATTATTTTTCTTTTTTCAGAAACACACCTTTGTACCAAAAATTTACTTCCACTCTGCTGAAACTAAAATTGCCCCTCTCCTGGCCTGTATCATGCTAAAAGTGGCTTCTCTGTTCTCTGACAGTTCTTTCTGAATTCATGGCCATGGTGATTCATAATTTGCTGTCTAGTAGCTATGTGATCCTGAATTGTCAGTAACTCCTAAAGAAACAGTGGCTGTTACCCTGCAAACCTTGTACAGCTGATTTCACTGCTTTATGTGTACATTTATCTTGTAGATAAATAAATCTACTTTAGCTCTTTGCTTCAGGTGGCTGCTTCAAGTTGTACTGCAACTGTACAACTAGGCAGCTTTTTATATTCTGTATAGCACTTGGCACAGTTCAGTCCTCATTGTGACTAGGACCTTTAGGTATTATGGTGCTTAGGGTTTTAGATGTTAGAAGAAATGCTCGTTCTTTCCGATATAAACTGATCGTGCTACCTTATTATAATCATAACGCAGTTCTCCTGAGCATGCTCAGAAGTAGACTGCGTATCTTACAAGTCCAGAACTTTGCATCATTGTTCATAGCTGCTCATTGTGAAGTGTGGGGTTTGTCTTTTTTTGTGGTAGTCTGGGTTTTTTTGGTTGTCCTTACTTTTGAAGCCTTGACTCAGCAAGTGTCTGGAATCAGCTGTGTGATAGGTCCTCGTCTCTTGATGATACTGAAAACTGAAAGCTTGTTCTGGAATTTGGATGGCTTGTATTTCCTTCCTTGATAGCCTTTTAGAAACCAAACCCAGTCGGAATTATGGTTAAGCTTGTCAAAAATTAAAATTTCTACATGCATCTACTCTGTCCCTGTAAATCTTAAAAATAAATATATATATTTATATAAAAATTGCAGGGAACGTTTTATGATTAGTGACATTTCATACTTTATACTCCTTCCGTATAATTTTCCTAAGTGAAATTTTGGCATGAACATGTTTTCTTAATTTTTCAGAAGCAGAGCGCTCTGAAAGGAATACATTTGCTGAAAGGCTCTCGGCTGTGGAAGCTATTGCAAATGCAATCTCCGTTGTGTCAAGTAATGGCCCAGGAAATCGGGCAGGATCATCAAGCAGCAGAAGGTAAACGGATTAACACTTCCTTCTTTGTATGCTAATTTCTGTATTAATTGCCAATCTCTTATTCATTCTTATTTTCAGTCTACTTCAGGAATGAGCTCTATTGCTAGCTTAAAGTCAGATTTCACTCCTTCAAATATCAAGGCAGAGCTCTAGTGGTTTTTTTGGAAGCCTTTTCTAGTGTGAGAACTAATGGTGGGATGTTTCTAAACTAACTCTCTTTTCTGGGATCGGGGCATTGTCTCCTCAGTTGTAAAGCAAAAGTGCTCCTCCTTGTGGGGAAAAGGAATTTCAGGATAAGCTCTAGTGTTCCTTCCCAAAGAAGACTTTAAGTATCGCAGAAGTACTGTAATAGCTCCCAGGCTTGTTCTTTTAAGGGAATTTCTGAGGGAGGTGGTCACTTACGCAGATAAATAATACTGAGATCAGCATAATACACATGGGGAGTCCTTTGTATCGGGGTGGCTCTAAGGGATAGGTTTCTGACCCTGAGAATCCTAGTTTCTGATGACATTTGTTCTTCCTCTTTCCATGATGGTGCTCACATCATGGGAATTTGATGGTATCTGTACTGAGCTCTAGTCAGTTCAGAGCACTCTGGATGAGGGCATAGTACAGTCTTTTTACTTATCTCTGTAGTCAAAGCGATTGACGTGAAATGATGTCTTCATCCTTTCCAAGCTACAGACCTCATCACCATGGTCTTTTTTGATATGGGAGATAAGGGCAAGGGTTGAAGCTTCCCTCCCACATTCTGGAGGCGACATTACTCTTAAGAAGTGCATTAAAAGAAAAACAACAAAAAACCCACCCTAAAACAACAACAAAAAAACAACCAGCAAAAAAACCCCCAGAACTCCCCACCTTTATGTTTGTACCTCGTTGTATCACGCTGCATTCTTTGGCACCACCTGTCCCTCTAGTAAGATGATACAGAATTTCTTGAAATTGTTTACTGATTGTCCTCAGTAAAGTAGTGCTTTCATGTTAAATAACTTAAATAACTCCTTTTAATTTTTTTTTTTCAAGCCCCATTTTTATTCTTTCATTAACCTCTTCTTGCAGTTAAATTTTAAAAAACATCAGTAACAATAGCAAATCCTTGCACAAGCTTAACACCCCTGGCAATGAGTTTGGGGTGAAAGGAATGTCAATTAGTGGTAATAAAGCCCATCAGATGCTGCTTCCTGCAAGAGGCAGTGCTGTGGTGACTAGGATGCATTCTGATCTCAAATCTGTCTTGATATGTTGCTGGCTTGACTCTTCTTCTAAGACATTATATTCTGTTGCAACAAAACAGAATACAGGAATGAAAAATACCTTTTTGCTCATTGTTTGTTATGCTGAAGAAAAAATGAAGATGAGTTTGACTTGCTTTTTCAGTGTGAAATTCTGCTTTAAAATGTTCTAATTATAATGAAAATGACATAGTATTTTTATCTTGGTTTTGTATTCAGTTTGAGATTAAGGGAAATGATGAGAAGATCCTTGAGGGCTGCTGGATTGGGCAGACACGAAGCTGGTGCTTCATCAAGTGATCACCAGGACCCAGTTTCTCCACCAATAGCTCCTCCCAGCTGGGTTCCAGATCCTCCTGCAATGGATCCAGGTAAGTCAACTCATGTTAATTAGACTATAGACAGATTTAATAAAGGAACCAATGGCTTTTAAGGTGAATCACTTAGATTTCAGCATGAGACTAGAATACCTAACATCATTGAGGTAGCGAGAGGTTATGGAGGTAGTTTTAAAATTTACTGAAGGCTTAACAGCTGTTTTTAAATCCAGTACGTGTCTTTCTAACACTGGTGTCAAGCTTCTGTGAAGTGTCTTCTGTAATGTTGAGTTACGTTACTAATCTAGGAATGTGGCCGTTTGTAGGAAAGCATACCAATTAAATACAGAAAAGCTGCAGTGTGTTAGACACTGCAGAAAGAGCATGTTGTTAGGGATGTTTTTATGTATTGATATACATCCTGCTGTTCTGTTTACTGAAAGATGGTGACATTGATTTTATCCTGGCCCCCGCTGTGGGATCTCTTACCACAGCAGCGACTGGCACCGGCCAAGGACCTAGCACCTCCACGATACCAGGTGAGGACATACCGCTTATCTCGTTATGCTTTGGAAGGAAAATGATCTCAAAAGCTGTCTTTGCTTGCACAGACTTTCCGCGTAGGAAAATGCCTCTTAGCAGATGAAGATTGGATTGAAGGAGAATTTCACAAGTGTGCAGAAAGTAAATGAAGCACCATGCTGTGTTTTATGTAAAAAATTATTTTTACTTGGGGAATGAAAAATATGTAAAAATATGGTAATCGGGATGAAATTGGGATTACTGTCTGTATTTCAGAATGTAATTTGGAATTGAAATTTACAGTACTTCCCTAAAGTGTTGCTGAAACTGACAAACCACTGAATAGTCAAGCTACTGATTAATCACCCCAGTGAAGCACTGAACTATTTGCTTTTAATAGGTAGTTGTTTTTTGAGGAAAAACTGTTTCTCTGCAATTTTTTTTCTTCTCATTACAGGTCCTTCTACTGAACCATCTGTAGTGGAATCAAAGGATCGGAAGGCAAATGCTCATTTCATACTGAAATTACTATGTGATAGTGTTGTTTTACAACCATATCTTCGAGAATTGCTGTCAGCCAAGTAAGGATTTTCGTATGAATTCTCACTATCCTTTGTAATATTGTATCACCTGAAATTTAATACATAGAAGCCATTTTAAAAAGGTTATTTAAAGGTCCATTAGTTAAAGCAGAGAATGTTAGAATATCGGCTGTATGTGTGTCCTGCCATCCCTTAAAATTAGGTTTATTTCACAGAAGTAAAACAAATTGAAGAGTGCTTATTCACTTCATGGTTTTTCTGTTTGCACAAGATCAACAGTGTTTTTTCCTACATTTGTTTCTTACCTCTCCTGTTATAACAAAAAAAAAAAAAAAATCAGTGTGTTTTTAACTTGTCTGTTGTTCTGGTTTTTTTCCCTAGGGATGCAAGAGGCATGACACCGTTTATGTCAGCAGTTAGTGGCCGGGCGTATCCTGCTGCAATTACAATTCTAGAAACTGCACAGAAAATTGCTAAAGGTACACCAGTTTCAGTAATTATTAGCGTGTGGTTTCCTTCTAAACTTTGGCATGTGTGCAGATTCATTATTAACAGTGCTTTTTTTGGTGAAATTGCATGTGCTTGAGCAGCTGGTGATGGTGTTGAACACATATTTCCAAAACACTGTATATTGCTGCATGTTTTGGAAATCTTGCTATCTTTTGTAGTGCGTATATTAAAATAGATTTCTATGACTGTTACTGCTTTTGTGTTCTTTGTAGTCTTTTCAGCATTTCATTGCTTTACAAACACCAGTGGATTAAGGTACTGTTTCTCTGTAGCACAAAGGTATCACCTGAAACGTCTTTCTTTGAATTGGGAAAAAGCCAGTATGATAAAGCAATATGCCAAGCTGTATCCTATTCCTGAAAGGACTTCTGTACAAATACATGTTTTTTTGATTCTTTTTCGATGTTGATATTTAATTGTTTAAGGGAAATGCATGAAGTTGAACTTAAGGAGAAACTTCAGCAGTTTAGAACTGTGGTATGAGAAGGGCTGTAGGTCTGTGTGTTTCCTTCACAATTTCCTTCAGAATTGTGATCCACTGAATTGATTAGAATTTCAGTGAACTTAAAACTGGGGAAGAGCTGGTGGTTGTATTTTTTGGTCAAGAATTTGCAGCAGCTTCTATAAGAAATGCCTTTAATGTGACAAGCAGAAAGGTTTCTCAAAAAACTGTGACGAGACTTTATTCAAACTTCTAAATCCATCTGGGATTTTGTAATGGCAAACATCTGTCACGTATGGGTTCTGTTGGTGGGGTTTGGCTATTTTTGGAGGGTTGTTTTTAACACTGGTATCCTATTGTTCTTTTAGCTGAAGCAACTTCCAGTGAAAAAGAAGATGATGTGTTTATGGGAATGGTTTGTCCTTCTGGTACAAATCCAGATGACTCTCCTTTGTATGTTTTGTGTTGTAATGATACGTGCAGTTTTACGTGGACTGGTGCAGAACATATTAACCAAGTAAGGCTTTTTTATTTCTTCTTTTTCAGTAAATAGGAATGTGTTTCAGCCGTGGATTCTGTTAGTCTACTAATCTAATTTTTAAATTATTAAAGGTGCATTGTTTTAATTACTGTAACTTTTAAGTCTGGTACAGTTATTGCCTGCCCTAATTGCTTTGTATTGTCCAAGCTGGCTGTGTTGGTCAGAATATGGCTATTTATGGGTGTGGCTTTTCCCCTCTGGCTAGCTTTGGCAAAAATTTTGATGTAAACAGCTCTTTGAAAACACTGAATATTTTCATCAACAATAAAGTTTCGTTTTCTAGAATTCACATACTTCTGAAGGCATCAGTTTGAACACATGCAATTTTATTGTAACCTGAAATGCTGTAAGATGGCAAGGGCTGTAGGGAGAAAACTATGCATAATATTTTTGGTAATTTTTTTTAGGATATATTTGAATGCCGAACATGTGGCCTATTGGAATCTCTTTGTTGTTGCACAGAATGTGCAAGGGTCTGTCACAAAGGACACGACTGCAAGTGAGTATTGTGTTCTGTTTCTTGTAATTAAATCAGTATTTTGTTGTTTCATTTATTTACTGATAGTTAATGTGTTTTTTTCCTTGTTTAAAGTGTTCAGATATTACAGAACAGAAGATTAATAAAATATTTAAAATATCTTCTTTTCCTTCTGCTCTGTAAGATCTATTTTATGGGTGGGAATTGAAAGGGTAACCTGAAGCAGTCTTGTACTATTTTCACTTTGTAGACTTTGGAGCGAGTAATTCTAGCACCCTCAAAGTGCTTATTATTCTAAGAATAATACATCTAAATAATACTAGGTTTTCATTTTGTGTGTGTCTAATGAATCCTGATGTCAGATCATTCTTGTAAACGTTCAGAAAGAAGTGTAGCATATTAATCTCTAAGATCAACTCTGATAAAGGGAAAGTGAGTAAGCAGTTAAAGGAACAGTCACGATGTTTCCGATGAACTTGGCCAAAGCTTTGAAACTGCAGATGTTTTGTGCCACTATTACAGGGTGTAAATGTTTACAGCAGTAATATCCTAGGTATAATAAGCTAACAGATACAATTACAAAGGTATTCTCAGTGTTGTAAGAATTACTGAGATTTTACCACATCGTGAGGTCTTCCATTAACTGTCTTGGCTGGAGGCTATTTTGGGGAAGAATAAGTGGTCTCGGATGAGTTTTACTAAGGCACTATGAAAAGCTCTGTAGTGAAACTGCCCTCTTAAAATGAGCGTAGGAAGCAAGAATAGCAAATGTCAAGTGTTGCCACATACAAATTCTGCATTTCTCTTTTAAGCTAAGTTTTGGCATCTTGCTACTATAATAAAAAACTCTAACAAGAATCTTAATGTTTACACTAACACCCTCAGCCTCTGTAGAAAATATTTGATATATTACTGCAGAGTGTTGCAACTCACCTTGTCTATTTTTTTAGGCTCAAACGCACATCTCCAACAGCCTACTGTGATTGCTGGGAAAAGTGCAAGTGTAAAACACTAATTGCTGGACAAAAATCTGCTCGCCTTGATCTCCTCTACCGCCTGCTTACCACCACAAATCTTGTTACCATGCCAAATAGCAGGCAAGTTCATATTTGCAATGGCTAGGGCTGAATAATTTTTATTATTTTTAAATATGTGGTATATAATATCTCCACTAATCAATTTTTCATTACAGGGGTGAACATCTGCTGCTGTTTTTAGTACAGACAGTTGCTAGGCAAACTGTGGAACACTGCCAGTACAGACCACCTAGAATTAGGGAAGATCGCAATCGTAAAACTGCAAATCCTGAAGGTAAGACCTGTTTCAGTGAAATAAATTGCAGATTCCATATTTCAGTACCTCTATCTTATATATATATTTTTTTTGTCTCTTTAGATTCCGATATGCCTGATCATGATTTAGAACCTCCTCGTTTTGCCCAGCTTGCTTTGGAACGTGTTTTGCAGGACTGGAATGCACTGAAGTCCATGATCATGTTTGGCTCCCAGGAAAATAAAGACCCGTGTGTATTTACACATAGCTGTCAATATAAAGTTTGATCTGATATTTTGAGACCTGCTGACTTACATAAAATTTATTTCCTGTCTTTTTCTTTTTTCCAAGTCTTAGTGCAAGCAGTAGGATAGGTCATCTTCTGCCTGAAGAACAAGTTTACCTTAATCAGCAAAGTGGAACTATTCGCCTCGACTGTTTTACACACTGCCTTATTGTCAAGTGTACAGCAGACATTTTGGTAAGCTCTCTGAGTCTTGTTTTACATTAGATTTTCTGAATAATGGGATATTGTAATGCATCTCAGGTGATATGCCTGGACAATAATTTGAAAATAGCTTCAAGTTAGTTTTGTTTTTGTGAATTTATGCTGTTATGACTGGGGTGTCCCTTTGAATCCTGATCTGTCTTGTTTCATGCTTCTAAATTATACATCATTGTTGGGTTATAATGACCTGTTTCTACAGCTCTTAGATACTTTGCTGGGTACTCTGGTAAAGGAATTACAGAACAAGTATACGCCAGGACGCAGAGAAGAAGCTATTGCTGTTACAATGAGATTCCTGCGTTCTGTGGCAAGAGTGTTTGTCATTCTTAGTGTGGAAATGGCTTCCTCCAAAAAGAAAAAGTAAGTGGTGGGGGGTGTGTTCATTGTGGTGGTGTTTTTTTTTTTTTTTAAATTTAAATATTTATTCTTTTCTTAAATGAATTGATACAAATCAACAATAGGCAGAAACAGCAGAATTAATTTGCCATCTGTAGGCAGCATAATGTGGAATGGTGCAAACCCCAAGAATGCATAATAGGTGCTGGGATGTTATGTAGCTTTTTAATACAACGCTTGTTAAACTTACATGTTCATACTGAATCTTTCAGTTTAAAATGTTAGGATTTTTGGAAGTAGGATTTTTTAACATCTAAAATTACAGTCTGTGGTTGGTTGTTAGTAATCGATTTAGGTATCCAACCATAATCTTAAATTATTGAATGATAAATGTTTTTAACTGACTTGAATAGCTGTGTGTATTATTATTATACACACACAAATGTACGTATCTGTTAAAGAGAACTGTCTTGATAAAGATTTTTGGGAAAAAAAAAAGACATATTTCACCTTTATTTTTTCTGTGTTTTTTTTCCCTAGCAATTTTATTCCACAGCCAATTGGGAAATGTAAACGTGTATTCCAGGCATTATTGCCTTACGCTGTTGAAGAGTTGTGCAATGTAGCAGAATCTCTCATTATTCCAGTCAGGATGGGAATTGCACGTCCTACAGCACCCTTTACTCTTGCTAGCACAAGTATAGATGCCATGCAGGGAAGTGAAGAACTGTTTTCTGTGGAGCCTCTGCCACCCAGACCATCATCTGACCAGTCCAGCAGGTAAAAATCGCTAAAGCTCACTATTTGTTCTTATCAAACACTTAGTAAAGGTGGTTTTGGTTTGGGTTTTTATTAGTTTTTCATTAACAGAAATGTGGTGAGGCTTCTTGTTCTGACCAAACACTTTGGAAGTACTTTCCTACTGACAGGTTTCTACAGTAATGTAGGTTCATAATGACATTGAGAGGTCTAAATCTAAATCTATTTTTGGGGGTTTTGTTTGTTTTTAAAGTTCTAGTCAATCTCAGTCATCCTACATCATAAGGAATCCTCAGCAAAGACGAATCAGCCAGTCGCAACCAGTTCGTGGCAGGGATGAAGAGCAAGATGATATCGTTTCAGCAGATGTGGAAGAGGTCAGTCTTCTTTTTTTTTTTCCTCTTTTTTGCTTTTTGATATGGCACCTAATGCATTAGCGCATGCTTTAATGTCTGAACTGGAAATCAATGGATCCAGACCTCTGACTTGTGAAAGATACCGTGTAGTACTTCATGAAGTCCTGCTGTGCCCTAAGCATTTTATTTTAACAGAGCTTTGTATTCTTTATTTTGTATTTCTCCATGTTTAGTCATTTCAGAGTATACAAAGCGTTTTTCAGAATTACAGTATGATATAGAATACTAATAAATACATCTGTCATTTCCTTTTTATATAAACTTATGCTATATTATAACTCCCTGCTAGAAACGTTTTGAAGTCTTTCAGCACATGGTTACTATTACATAGGCTCTATTGGAGAATTAGAGTGTCTTTCAACAGGATGGTAGCTCTTCAATATTTAGAAACTAATTGTAGGGTTTATAGTCAGTTTTACCCTTCCAGCATTAAAATCTATGTCCAAGGCTGTGTTTTATTTGTGGTCCAGACTTGATATTTTTTTTCCACAACACTGTGGACTGTATAACCATGTACAACTACTGTGGCTGTAAGTTCATTTTCTGTTCACATCAATTCAGTTGTGAGGTCATCTTTCTTAGACGTGTTTTTTGTTTATTAGATTTTAAATAAAATTTTGCACTGAGATTTTGGAAATATGTAACTTATCTCTGATGTGGAGGATATTCTAACATAAAATTGCAATGCTCTTTCCAGGTTGAAGTGGTTGAGGGCGTAGCTGGTGAAGAAGACCATCACGATGAACAGGAAGAACATGGTGAAGAAAATGCTGAAGCAGAAGGGCAGCATGACGAGCATGATGAAGATGGTAGGTGTAATGTACATCATGCATATCACTGCTTGGGTGAGCAAACTGTATCAAAACCAAAAGGCATCTCTGGAGTCACCGGTGATAGTGATTTGGGAGACTCGCATGAGTAGAAAGAATCCAAGGGTTTCAGACTATGCATCTTACAAAAGGAGATGAGTAAAATTATAGATAACTTGTAGTAGGCAAGCACATGAACATTTTTATTTACCTCTTTCTGCATGAGGAGAAAATATTAAGGTAGCTAAGGGTAAAAAAAACCCCAACCTCATGCTGATTAACAGTGTCTATTTTACCTTTTGTATTTGCTGCCATAAAATGTTATTGACATAAACTACTTGAAGGACTTTAAAAAAAATAGCCTAGCTCTTGTGTGGCTAATGTTAGAGTAGTGGTTATGGTATCTGAATCACGGTGAGCTGGTTTTCAAACCAATTATGAACTACTGAATTATGGTTTAGTATTTTTGTAGACAAAATCAATCTATTATGTATGAAAATTCTTGCCGTTAATACTTTAATATTTCTGTTAGCTAGTTTGGGATTAGATGGCACAAAGCAATGATTAAAAAAAAATAAATTATCTTCTCTTTCTGACCACTCCTTGTGTTTCCAGTCAACCCATTTACAGTACAGGAAATCAGTTTATTCACTTGCTTAGTATTCAGAACATCCAATTCTCAAAACTTAAACTTGAATAGAACATGGATTTTTTAAATTAGATTTTTTTTTATTTTCAAGTTTTCAGGTATTACTTAGATATTCATTTGACACAGCATATGGTTAATTGTCCTCATACACGTGCATGAAGAGTTGCGGAGTATTTTGGCTTGAGTGACTAATTCTAAATTCTTAAAGTCTTGATTTTCAGTGTGTGTGTACTGAATGTATATGTGCGCTACAGAGTGAGAGGGACAGGGGTTGTTAATTGCTGGAAAATAAGAAAATATGCTTTAAAGTATAGCTGCGTGTTTGTGCTGATTTTTATGACTTCTCCCTGTATATCCATTAACTTCTGCTGTAGGAAGAGGCTCTGGGTTTTGTTTAATGTCTTCTATAAATCACTACAGTCATTTTATTTCTTTCTCTTTCTAACCACGAGATGTTTTGTTTATTGTTTTTATAGGCAGTGATATGGAGTTGGATTTGCTAGCTGCTGCTGAAACAGAAAGTGACAGTGAGAGTAACCACAGCAATCAGGACAATGCTAGTGGGCGCAGAAGTGTTGTCACTGCGGCTACTGCTGGGTCAGAAGCAGGTACAACACATCATCTTGTGTTTAATCTAGCTGCTTGAATTTAGATATTAGGATTAAGTTCTACAGGAAAAATAAAATGTGTTAGTGATTGAACGTGGCTTTAACAGGGTAGAACAGGCTTCACCTAAACAATATTCTTCTTTGCCTTTGGCTCTGGGCTGCATCCAGCACTCCAGAGGTGTACTGAAGATATTACTTACTTCACAACTAGATTGGACAGGGTGAGAATTACCTGGTTGTGACATTTTAACATATACCTTTCCCTTGTAATCTTATGTTCCCTTTCTTTATTTAATTTTTTTGTCTCTTCACCCAGCTTCTTCCCTCCCACCTCTGTCTTCCCCACATTTCCTGTTTTTCCTTTGCTTTATCTTTGCCTGTAATTGTAAGGTACTAGGCAGACTTCTTGGACAAGGAGATGCGCCAAGATGTGGCCTATCTTTTTTGCTCTTACGGAGCTTCTGCATATGTTAGCCAGAGATTACCTTGCTCTCTTGTGAAATGAAATGTTTTCACTCATTTTTAGTGTAGAAGTTAGATACTGTTTAAAACAAAATACACAACCAGACAAATCATTTGAAGTGTTTTTGAAAGCAACTGCTTTACTGTCCAGTTTGGAAACCTAATTTTTAGAATTCTTTGCCTGGGGCCAGAATCAGTGAAGAATTACTGAATCAATTTATTTCTTAATTTATGGTTTGAAATGTTAGTAATCTTGCTGCTTTTTCATGAAACCTCTGGAAAATTAGCAGTATGTTCTTAGGATAACTTATTAAAGATTTTCAGTAGTGGTACTTGAACATTTTTAGTACATGTAGTTTCTTCTCATGGAAAAAGTTGACAACACTGACATGATACACGTATATGTGCAGAGGTGTGCAGTTGTCACTTACTGTTTATTGCTTATTTTCCTCAACAGGAGCTAGTAGTGTTCCAGCTTTTTTTTCGGAAGATGACTCTCAGTCAAATGATTCTAGTGACTCCGATAGCAGCAGCAGTCAGAGTGATGACATAGAGCAGGAGACCTTCATGCTGGATGAGCCTCTGGAACGAACCACAAATAGCTCACATGCCAATGGTGCTGCCCAAGCTCCCCGTTCCATGCAGTGGGCTGTACGGAATACCCAAAACCAGAGGACTACTAGCACTGCCCCTTCCAGTACCTCAGCCCCAGCAGGCAAGTCTGAGCAAAATACGTGCATGGATGTCAGTTAATTCTGGCTTTATTCTTTCCTCTGTTTTGGTTTGTTCTCTTAAGGATGAAATCTTACCTATTTGTCTTAGGTGAGCACCGTCCTTCTATCTTGACTGTTCCAGTTCTGGTTTTCAATTTAAAATAAGGAAGGATCGGTTGTAGTTCTTAAGAAGATACGACTATTCTGCTTGTAGCTAGTAATTTTTTGCTAGTTATAGTTGTGATATCAGTAATATTTACAAGTTTATTTCTAGAAATGTTCATGATATCAGAAACACAGAAATATTGATGTCGTCATACTTGTCAATACAGATAATACATAGCAAAGGCTGAATTCATTAATGTCTTATCTTCTTTTACGTTTAGCAAGTTCAGCAGGCTTGATTTACATTGATCCATCGAACCTACGTCGGAGCGGTACTATCAGTACGAGTGCTGCAGCTGCTGCTGCAGCACTTGAAGCCAGCAACGCAAGCAGCTATTTAACTTCTGCAAGCAGTTTAGCAAGAGCATACAGTATTGTGATACGGCAGATATCTGATCTGATGGGTCTGATTCCCAAGTACAATCACTTAGTATACTCCCAGATCCCAGCTGCAGTGAAGCTGACTTACCAAGATGCAGTTAACTTACAGGTAAGAACATCCAAATCTCTGTAGGGAATCATAATTGCAATACAGTTGGGTTGGGTTTTTTCTTTGTAAAATTGTTGAGGTTTACAGTGACCTCTGAAGATTGTCTAGTCTAGAGTCCCTGCAAAGTCAACAGGAGAAGGCTGCTCAGGACTGTGTCCAGTTAAGTTTTGAATATAATGAGTTTGTTTCTTGAGTCTAAACTGTCCCGGCTCTCTCAGCCTCTTCTCATATGAGACATAGTGTAATCTGAAGTAGCTGTAGTTACTAATTCCATTAAATTGTTTGTATTTCATATATATATATTTTCTTTCCAAAAAAAAAGGAATTTCTGTTTTTGGTTTTTTTTTTCCCCAACTAAGTCTGACTGGTATCTAATGAATAGTTAAGTCAGGATTGACTGCCTTGGAGATACTAGTGATCTCTACTAGAGATCTTTTGCCCTGTTCTTTTTTGACATGAACTGTTGAGTCTGTAAAAGAAAGTTAATAAGGGCCAAATAATTAAATGAGACAAAAGATTTGTACAGGTAAATGTACTGTTCGCTGTCCCTTCTTTCAAGAAAACGATCGTCCTTTCCCTGTTACATATGTATTTTTTGGTACAGTGCACTTGATTTGTTTTTTTGAAAGTATATGGATAATGCATCTTTAGAAAAAATATGTGTAAGGGAAGACTGGTATCTGGCATGTATAGAACAGAGTTTCAGGAGGGAACTTCACTGTGTTCAGAAAGTACATATCAAATTGCATGTGAGCATAATGTATAGAGTGAAATCATCTGTACTGAATTTAGTACAAAAATCAACTGTTAGAATAACACCACTGCTTTGGGAAGCACACAAAGAAAGTGTGATGCTGCTGTTTTCTGTTAGTAGTACTGTGTACCGGGATGTCAAAACCAGATGACAATATATTTACTTGTAATTGAGCCACAAAGTATTTGTATGGCTCTATTTTCATAGTGTGATGGAAGAAAAAGGCTACTGATTCAGGAGAAGGTGGTTACAAAGATATTTCAAGATCAAACACTGGGGGAAATATGCAGGGAAGGAAATATGATAATACAGTTTTATAATGGAGGAGGATCTGTTTCTGTTCAGCAGATTCTTAGTGGGATGATACTGTCTTTGCTGAGTGGGGATGTTTTGCAAAGGTTACCTTTTTGCCAGATGAGTGCACGGGAGAGCTCTGCAGCTGAGGCAGCAAGAGATTACGTGAAAGGTTGACAGCAGAGGTTTCACTTGGATACAGAAACAGGGTTGAGACAGTGTTTTGTTAGTTTAATAGATGCAAGAACGTTTGGAGTGTGAGGGATGTTTCTGAAGACCAAAATGTAGAGGAATGAAGAGAGCAAACTGATGTTGGATAAAAAAACCCCACCAGGTCAATGGAGTTAGTAAATGGCAAGAAAATCAGGCTGCAGAGCCAGTACTGGGAACAGGTGAAGAAAATACTGGAGCAGGAGGAGATACATACTTAGTCCTCTGTGCAGGTCTTAACTTTGTTGTCTTCACTGAGTAAATTGCAAGGGGTGAAAAATAGTGAAAGATCTGGCTGATGTATGCCACAGCAGGATGAGGGCTGTTAAAGCTACTAGAAAGTCAGGAATTGGACCAAAATTCCCAAGATGTGTGCAGCTTGGAGATGCTCGGTGGTCATAAGGTGAAGAGTAGAAGAGATGCCCAAAAGGGAGAGAGGGATAGTGAGAATGCTTTACAGACACCAAGGTATTAAGTGGTGAGAGCTGCACGCCACTACAGTAAATCAGCAGTCTCAGTAGAGCTTTCAGAAGCTGTTCTCTGGTCATTCTTGAATGTGGTTTTACGGCCTCTTTCTGGGGAGTCAGGTGTAATTGTAAAAGCCACAGCGGAGGCTTATGTTGAGTTTGTATTCTCATGATCTAGTTCTGTTGTTTGCAAAACTCACCGAATCTCGTTTTTTCTAGAATTACGTAGAAGAAAAGCTTATTCCTACTTGGAATTGGATGGTTAGTATCATGGACTCTACTGAAGCTCAGCTGCGTTATGGTTCTGCATTAGCATCTGCTGGTGATCCTGGGCATCCGAATCATCCTCTCCATGCTTCTCAGAACTCTGCCAGAAGGGAAAGGATGACAGCCCGTGAGGAAGCTAGCTTAAGAACACTTGAGGGAAGAAGGTACGAAAACGGTTTGATGATTGCATGCGATATGAATTACCAGTTTTACAGTAAAATCTTCTTGTTCACTGACATTTTAGAAATCAAGTTTTGTAATACCACAGTGTAGTCACTGCTTTGATTTAAGTTGGCTTCATGTGTTGTTGCTACTATTTTGTTTATTCTGACGTACTAGATTCATCATGAGTATTAACTATTGTTAATATACTGCACCTGAGCTGCTTATAGAAAAGTATAAAACTATGATTATTACTCTTATCACACTGCTTTTGTGGGGGATTTTTTGAGTTTTTACATCCACGTTTCAAATATAGAGACTAAAACATAAAGGATGCATTCTGCTGTGATGCCTGATCTCTCTGTATTCAATCCTTTTCTTTCACTAGACGTGCCACTTTACTCAGTGCCCGTCAGGGAATGATGTCAGCACGTGGTGATTTCCTGAACTACGCACTGTCTTTGATGCGTTCTCACAATGATGAGCACTCGGATGTTCTTCCTGTTCTAGATGTCTGTTCACTAAAGCACGTAGCATACGTTTTTCAGGCCCTTATTTATTGGATTAAAGCAATGAATCAACAGACGACATTGGATACTCCTCAGCTGGAACGGAAAAGGTATCATGGCTTTTCCAAAAAAAAGCAAAAGTGACATCTGCCCTCTTGTTTCAGTCATTGGTGCTGTTACCCAGCAACTCATAGAAATGTATACATATATCTGTAAATCTCTGTGTGTGTGCAGTAACATGTGTTAGATAAGCCTGTTACAATATCCTGTATAAATCTTTTAATGCTGATTACTGTAAAAGGTTTTCTTAACCACTGAAACTGGAGTTTGATATTTTTATTTTTTTTTTTAAACTCCATGGCAGTGCATCTAAAAGAGATACTCAGGACAGGTTCTCAACTGAAAAATGCAATCTGCTCCTCACATTTAACATGATAACAACTTATTTAAAATTCTGTTAAATGTTAAGAATGACAGGGCAGAAAATACCAATGATGGGCTAAGTAGCTGTGTTTTCCATTTGGTTGTGGATATTTGAGACTTACCTGATGATTTAAAGCATGGTAGGGAAATCAATAGCTGAAAATGTTCTTAAGTTCAAAAGGTGCGTTTATTCCTTTCTAAAACATTGTAAGATTTTTTTTTTTTTAGAAATGTTCTTTGATTAGAAATGGCAATTAATGATCATAGAAATGCCCACATGTTGGGAGTCTACACCATCTGTTCCCATTTCTTACTAAGTTTTGAGGTAATGAACCTGTACAGTTCTAGTCAACACTTAAATAAATACAGATCTTTGCCCCTTCCATGTTTTTCAATTTTCAATATCACAGCTCAAACTTAACTCATCATTTCCTCTAGAAATTTAGTGACTGTAAAATATGAGGTATCAATATTTTTAAATATATATTGGACTGCTGCTTTAGTTCTAATGTGATGTTCAATATATCTTGGTAACGTAAGGCTTGTTATGACCTCAAAATGTATACCAGAGGTAGTTGTCAACACTGATTTTCTCACAAGTAGGGATGATGTAATACAGTAATTGATTGAGTTTTTGTGCTGGCTGACTTGAGTAAAGCTGTGGCTTTAAGCCTTTTCCAGGCAATAATGTAATTCTAGACTGCTTTGTCCCCAAAAATTCACATATTGAAATCTGTCAAATAACCATTCATGAGAAAAATTGCAAAATTCCCATTAAATGCTTGTAAAACTATGTAAAACCTTCGCCATTAAAGTTGAGTGATTCAAATTCAGTCAGTTACTTCTGTTAGGTGATATTTTAGTAGCCTATATGAAACAAAATTTAATCGGTCTTGGTTTAGTTTCAGATCATATTTCACAATGCACAAGCTGCCAGAAATGAATACGAATCAGAATTCTTGATCCTTTTTATAATACAGTGAAATCCATTTCTTTAATAAGCAGCTTGCAGACATACGTTCTGAAATGTGATCAGTGACATTATTTTTATCAGACTAAACATACTCTACATCAGTAAATTTTAGAATAGTATTCACATACATATTTCTTCTACTAATGCAGAGTTCCTAGGTTTTTTATATTGACATAGCCTTTAAAAACAAGCATACCCATCACTGTCAGAAACCTTAATTTTTTAGGTCAAACTTGGTAGGTGGCCAAATGGCTATAAGGGTAACTGTGTGATTAACGTAGCGAGTGAGTATGGAATGAGAGGTACTCAGCAGTACAGTGATTTTAGAGTGAGTTTGTTCTTCTTATGTATAGCTCTGAAGTACACTTACTGATTATCCTCTTGCTTTTATTGATTGCTACATATGTAAATGTTTTGCCTAATGTTTTCTTCAAGTGGATTGACTTTTCTTTTTTTGTCTTTTTTTGTTTTTTTTTTTTAAGAACTCGTGAGCTTTTGGAACTGGGTCTTGACAATGAAGATTCCGAACATGAAAATGATGATGACACCAATCAAAGTTAGTATACAGAAACACTTCTATAGTATGCCAAAATGCAACACTTTCTTAGTGTTTTCCCCTTTAGCTAGCTGAGACTTTGAATAAATTTTGCTACTTCTATATGTTACATTAAAGTTGGGTTCTAGTAAGTTTTTCTTACCATTGTTACTTTACCAAATTTCTTCTGCTATTGCCTGTGCTTATTTCGGAGCCTTCTTTTTTGTCTCCTTTCTCTGTAAATGCAGAATTTGTGCCCTTACTTATCGTTCTACACAATAATAGAATTTAAAATTTGGATTAGAGTAAAACTGATTTTTTTGATCTAATGGAACTGCTGCTGAAAATGGTAGACGGTATACTCTGTAGTAAGCACATATAGTGTAGGAGTACATGTTCAGTAAAGTAAGTTGCAGTAAAAAGAATAAAAGTGATGACTGAACAACTTAATAAAAATACGGGATTTGTGGAAGCATCCTGTAGATGCTAAATTTGCAGAGATGCTCCTCCAGTCAGATAGGTGAGAAGGAAGCATATTAATTTTTGGTATCTTAAATCCTTTTCTAACTGTGAAAATTGAATTGAAATCTTCTCTGATATTTAGGTGCTACACTCAATGACAAGGATGACGACTCCCTCCCAGCAGAGACTGGCCAAAACCATCCGTTTTTCAGACGATCAGACTCCATGACGTTCCTCGGCTGCATTCCACCTAATCCTTTTGAGGTTCCTCTGGCAGAGGCCATCCCCCTGGCAGACCAGCCCCATCTATTACAGGTGACATCAGAGATGGTGTTCTGGAAGAAAACTGCAGTTTGCTTTTCCATTTCTAACTGAAGTATATTATTTACCCAGAATGCTTTTGTTAATTTTCAGCCAAATGCTCGCAAAGAAGATCTGTTTGGCCGACCAAGTCAGGGACTGTATTCATCTTCTGCCAACAGCGGGAAATGCCTGATGGAAGTTACAGTGGATAGAAACTGCCTTGAGGTAGATTTAAAGGTTTTATTATTTTAAACAGTAGGGTAATTTAAGCTAGTACCTTCATTCCTTAGAAAGACACTTTAAATTCTCTCTGAAAACCTTAAAGTAGCTTTCAATATGGTAATTTAAAAGCCCAGTAAGTGTAAAAACTTGGAATTTTTAGGAAAAGTATGTTAATATTTTTCTAAATGTAGGAACTTTTATGATTACTGATTTATAGCAGATTTGGGGCAATATTTTTAAAGCCTGCAGTACAATTATGTGTTAATTTTGAAATGCCAATTATATAATTATTTGTGATAGAAAGAATTAAATCTCCCTATAGCTCAGTAGATTTGACTTGCCTACAGACCAAGCATTAAATGGCAAGCATATGAAATGCAAATGTAAAGTGGGAAAGTGGTTTTTTTTGTATTTGTTGAAATGGTTGAGGTTGTTGTGTTTTAACAGGTCAAGTACAGCGCTCACTTTTGTGTGGTTTAAAGATTGGATAAATATGTGTATCTGCTGAAAAAGCCTTCTGGACTGCGTTGAAAGCACAATTAAATTTTACTTTTCCTTGTTTAGGTTCTTCCAACTAAAATGTCTTATGCAGCCAACTTAAAAAATGTTATGAGCATGCAAAATCGGCAAAAGAAGGAAGGGGAGGAACAAAATGTGCCTACAGAAGAATCTGAGAGTTCAAAGCCAGGGCCTTCAGCTCATGATCTTGCAGCACAACTGAAGAGCAGCTTGTTGGCAGAGATAGGATTGACAGAAAGTGAAGGGCCGCCTCTCACCTCTTTCAGGTAGCTTGAGTTAAAAATCACTCTGTGAAATATGACTGAACAGATAAAAGGATATTTTGGGACTCTGAAAAGTCTTTTTAAATTAAAATGGGTAGCTTACTTTAGTTTGAATTTGTAGCTTGTTTTTGATAGTTTTTAAAATGAATGCTTAAATGGTCTTCAAAGAGGTCTGTGCAAACTGTAGTAAAAGTCGGTTACTACCTGACTTCCTGCTGCAGACCTGCTGTGGGGTCCTGCTGGGTAGTTAAGCTTAAAAATAGGAATTGACAGCTTGTCGTCTGTGTCGGGTGATACTGACCGCACTTCATGCAGGTAGGGATTGAACTGCCCTCACTTTGAATTTCAGCTTTTGAAAAAAAATTAAGCTCTTGATTGAAGGGAGACTAATAACAGTGAATTCCATGTAGCAGTGAAGTTACAGGCTTTGAGAGTAATTTCTTTCTGGAAGCAAGGCTTGTGTTTCAGCTGAAACTAAGCAGCTTCAGGTGTTTTTGTCCACAAGCTTACTCTGCTGTGTTCTTACTTATCAGAAATAAAGAATTCATTTGAAAGCAGAGAATAAGAAAAAGTAGTACACAACACGTGTTTGAAATTTAACTTTGTTTTGCTTGTATGTCATTTTCTCCCTCCTTTCAGGCCACAGTGTAGCTTCATGGGGATGGTTATATCTCATGACATGTTGCTGGGACGTTGGCGCCTTTCTTTGGAGTTGTTTGGTAGAGTGTTCATGGAAGATGTTGGAGCAGAGCCTGGATCGGTATGTATTTCCCAATGTAAGGAAACTTCCTCTTAGAACTAAATTGTGAATCTCCCTCGTTCTGATTTTGGTTTTTATTTTTTGTTTTTAAGATCTTGACTGAATTAGGTGGCTTTGAAGTTAAGGAATCAAAATTCCGCAGGGAGATGGAAAAACTTAGAAACCAGCAATCCAGAGATTTAACATTGGAGGTAAAAAATGTTAGTTTATCTTCTGAATTTATTTTCTTTAAAAGTTGAATTATCACATGTTGCAGTAACTTGATAGGAGAAGTTGTATTTCAGAGTCTGCGAGTGTCTTAAACCTTACTTTGTGAGCTGAGCTGCAATTACTCCGTAGTTTTTCACAGTCTAATTGGTATTTTCTGAGAACAGAAACTTCTTGGAAAGCTGAAATTCTCTAAGTATGATGATTGGTAAAGAAAAGAAAACTTTTTTGTTTTTTTACTAGGTTGATCGAGACAGAGATCTTCTAATACAGCAGACCATGAGGCAGCTCAACAACCATTTTGGCCGCAGGTGTGCTACCACTCCGATGGCTGTACACAGAGTAAAAGTTACTTTTAAGGATGAGCCAGGAGAAGGCAGCGGTGTAGCACGAAGCTTTTATACTGCCATTGCACAGGCTTTTCTGTCAAACGAGAAACTGCCAAATCTAGATTGTATTCAGAATGCCAACAAGGGTACCCATACAAGTAAGTGATGCACAGCAGTTAATCTACCGATAACATTCATAAAAGCTTTGGATGCTTTTTAACATTGAAATACTCGGCATTATCTCAGAGATTTCTCTTGTTAGCTTAGCGCAGGAACTGTGAAATGTGCGTGTTACTTCTCTGAGGCAAGGAAATGGCTTTTTTCTGCTTTCAGAAACAGGAAGCTCTTGTTTTTCTTGGAACAAGAGCCTGTTTTAGTTGCTTTCAGCTTTTTTGAGCACCTTTGTCAAGATTTTAGCCGGTAAGAGTTTATACATTTTAATATGACTACTTCATCTGGCTTGTTATAAATACGTATTAATGTATTTGAAAGTGTGTTCTTTATATACAAAAGTTTGTGTAAAGTATATACTTTAAGTATTTTGGCATTTATAAGTTGGTACAAACACTTCAGGTACCTTTCTTAAATTTGGCTGAACCCCAGCCTCTGCTTTAAGTGATTCTGTCTCTCCAAAACTGTCCTGCTTACACTGAAACTTAGATAGGAGAGAGAAATACAAAGATGTTTAAGCTTATGAGGTTTTTTTTTCCCCTTTCAGGTTTGATGCAGAGGTTGCGAAATAGGGGAGAGAGAGATCGGGAAAGGGAGAGGGAGAGAGAAATGCGGAGAAGTAGTGGCTTACGAGCTGGTTCTCGGAGAGATAGGGATAGGTAAGTGATATATTTTTAATTTGTTGGAGATACTTTGTCAAACAGAATAATTGCCTTGATTATCTTCAGGAAAGATACTTCTATTTCCTCAAATTAAAGCTGTCTGTCTTTCATGAGGGTAACTTCTTGAAATTCAATGTATATTTTAAATCTTTATAGAATAATTATGCATACCTTAGCATTGATAGGTGATATCGCAAACATTGATCTTTCTTGCTAAAACAATAATAAAAACTTGTGTACTAGAATAAATTGTGAGGTGATTTAGAAACAACGTTGCTGTTGAAGGCATGTGTGACTCCTGTATCCAAAATATTAGCAGTATTAGATCTCTGGTTCGTTTTGATTCCCTGTTTCTGAATCATTCTCTCCAAGCAGCTACGAGCAACACTACTATTCCTGCATAAAACCTAATGCTGTTTTGCATCTGTGTGCAAATTGTATTGTTCCAGAGGATTTTTGCATATTTCCTCTGAAATGAGTACAAAGTGCTCTCATTTTTTTAAGGGACTTTAGAAGACAACTTTCCATTGACACACGGCCTTTCAGACCGGCATCAGAAGGAAATCCTAGCGATGACCCTGACCCTCTTCCAGCACACAGGCAAGCCCTTGGAGAAAGGCTCTACCCCCGAGTGCAAGCAATGCAACCAGTAAGACTTATCTATCAAATATACTTAATGATACATTGTTCTTGTCATCCTTTAGTTAAAAATTAATTTCCTTGTCCAGTATTGTTTAACAGAACTGAAAATACAAAAACAGTCCTACACATTCAAGTAATCTATGGCATTTTCTTAAGATTTTGTTCCTGTAATTTGTCATATAGTTTAGGAGATACCTTGTAACGCATTCTATATTGAAAATACTAACACTTCCATAAAACTGTATTTAAAAATAAGAGAACTGGAGGAGAGTAATAAGACATATCATTCCTTATCCCCAGGCATTTGCAAGTAAGATCACAGGAATGTTGTTGGAATTGTCCCCTGCTCAGCTGCTTCTCTTACTAGCTAGTGAAGATTCCCTTAGAGCAAGAGTCGATGAAGCGATGGAACTCATTATTGCACACGGCAGGTAAAGTAGCAAGGATTTAGATAAGAAATGAAAACTGATTTTTGTGGCCAGAGTACTTGTACTGTGCTACATCTAACTATGATACATGCAACTTATTCCTTGCTTTGTTTTAGATATATTTCTTTGGACAAGTGACTTCTTGACTTTGGTTTAATCTAATCTGTCTGGTTTCAGAATATGACAATTTCTTATTGTGAAATTAAATCTGGCTTCTTTTTTTTCCCGTTGTCAAGGGAGAATGGTGCTGACAGTATATTGGATCTTGGATTGCTAGACTCTTCAGATAAAGTGCAGGTAACGAACTGTTGCGCAAATTAAATTCACTTAAAATCCAGTTGTTTCGGTTAATTTTAAAAACTTAAGCACCTGGAGCCTCCCTTTATCATGCAAGACAAAAATCTGTTTAATTATCTTATGGAGTTACCTTTTTTTTTCTTTCTTTTTTTCTTTCTTTTTTCCTTTGGAAAAGATTAAGCAGTAACTACTCAAAAGTATAAAATGTTATCATTAAGAAATATCATGGAAATTCATCACTAGTGAAACTTAAATCTTTGGGTCTAGCAGCAAATAGGTTGTCAATATGTGTCAGTAACTACAAGTAAGTTTGTTAATTGCAATTCTGCTTTTCAAAACAGGAAAATAGAAAGCGGCATGGTTCCAGCCGCAGCGTAGTAGATATGGAATTAGATGATACAGATGATGGGGATGACAACGCACCACTTTTCTACCAACCTGGAAAACGAGGGTTTTATACGCCAAGACCTGGTAAAAACACAGAAGCAAGGCTGAATTGTTTCCGAAACATTGGCAGGTATGCTCCTGTTAACTTCTAGTCTGAAAAAATGTAAAAGACAAATATACAAAATGCCAGGGAAAGTACCGATGATCCAAGCTGCAAAAACTTTATTACTTTCATGCACTGTATTTCTCACCTGGAGCTAAATAGTGGAGAGTTTGCACATGTTAACTTGAGGTTTCTTTTCCTGTTAAATTTTTATTTTACAATGTGGAAGTTTTATACTGCAGGAACTTTATTTTTTTTAAATTATATATGTCCATAATTTTCTTTTGGAGATTGATAGGGCTGGAAAGCTAGCTGCAACTTGATGCTTAGAATATTTTGACTTTTTTATGTGAGTTTGATAAAAATCTCCAATGTAATTTATGTTGTACCAAAAACAAACTCCAAACATTTATTTTCAGAATCCTAGGATTGTGCTTGTTGCAGAATGAACTATGTCCCATCACGTTAAATAGACATGTAATCAAAGTTCTTCTTGGCAGAAAGGTAAGTTGAACACGGAAATTTGAAATTCCTTATATAAAGCATTGTATTTACAAACTGCTTTTTTTCCCCAATGTTCACTTATTGACTAGCAGAGTTGATACTGGAACTGTAAGGATGCCTTTAAAATTAATTTGTGGAGTATTAATTTTTTCACTTCCCAGATTTTGAACTGAGTAGATGTACTAGAAACCAGGTATTCAATTAAGATGGAATGATGTGTATTAGGTTAGCTTTTGACTCTCTTCAGAAACAGCTTACTGTCTCCCCTTCTTCTCTTCCTGAGGTTGAAGACTCACAGGTAGAATCATAGAATAATTTAGGTTAGAAAAGACCCTTAAGACATTGAGTCCAACCCATAAACCTGACACTGCCCAACCCACCACTAAACCATGTTCCTAAGTGCCACATCTGCGTGTTCTCAAATACCTCCAGGGATGGTGACTCAAACACTTCCCTGGGCAGCCTGTTCCCATGCTCAACAAGCCTTTTGGTGAAGAAATTTTTCCTAATATCCAATCTAAACCTCCTCTGGTGCAGCTTGAGTCCATTTCCTCTTGTGCTATTGCTTTGTTACTGGGGAGAAGAAACCGACCCCCACTTTGCTACAACCTCCTTTCAGGTAGTTGAAGAGAGCTATAAGGTCTCCCCTCAGCCCTCTTTTCTCCAGGATAAGCAACCCCAGTTCCCTCAGCCGCTCCTCAGGACTTGTTCTTGAGATCCTTAATCCATCAAATCTCTATTTATGTAGATGATACTTATAAGAATTTATTAAAAAAAACAAAAAACAAAAAACCCCAAACTATAAATTTTCTTTATAACCCCTATGCCCTTAATAGCAGGAAAGGCTTTACAGGTCTGTCTTTACACTCTGCTAATGGGCTTCAGTTGAGTATTCTAATGGCCCTTCAAAAGCAAGCTGAAAAATAGGAGTTTGCTTTATTTCTGAGTGTTTATATGCTTTGCTACATGGGTTATGCACTGATGAATGGTAGTGCATAGATTAGACACAGATCATGTAATTTTGGATATATTCTTGAACAACTCTTATGTTTAAAACATCTAGTTTTGAACATTTTGGTTTTTTTTTAATAGGTGAACTGGCATGACTTTGCTTTTTTCGATCCGGTTATGTATGAAAGCCTTCGGCAACTTATCCTCGCTTCCCAGAGTACAGATGCTGATGCTGTGTTTGCAGCAATGGATTTAGCCTTCGCAATAGACCTGTGTAAGGAGGAGGGTGGAGGGCAGGTAAGCACAGCTGAACCTGTGTCTCTTCAGTTTCAGAATTCAACAGCTTCTCTATGTTGTAGCATACACATAATCCATGTCCTTCTCAGATGACAGAGGTAATGTTTTACCCATCCTAGATTCAAATACAGTGTTCTCATCAGATGTTGAAAGGTGGGCTTTTTTCCTTGAAGGTGATGTAGAGCCTACCATAAAGCCTGGATAAGCACAGTCGGTCCTAGGGAATCTGCAGAACTAACCTGCAGTAGTAAATATTGCTTGTTTTTTGAGGGATACCAAGCAATAAATCACTGTGCAGCAGACTGTGGCTGTTGTAATAATCTGACCTTTTTCCCCTGCCTTTTTAAATGGTCCTTGTTGCTTTCCATAGGTTGAACTTATTTCCAATGGTGTAAATATACCAGTCACTCCTCAGAATGTATATGAGTATGTCCGGAAATACGCAGAACACCGAATGTTGGTTGTAGCAGAACAGCCTCTACATGTAAGTCTTTGGTGGAGTGTTTTTTAAAAAAAATGAGAAAAAAAAGTCTGTTAAGATTTCAGTCAGTTAATTCTTTTCCTCACTACGGTATTGCTAATCAGGTGTCTTTTGAAGTCTTGACAGTTTGATTAAGAATATTTCATTTTCTAATTTTTTTGAAATTGTATAGCTGTTTATGCAGTACTGTGAAGACTGAGTACTTTGAGCAATTTCTCTTTTTTTATAGAATGAAAAATAATTTCTTTTAACCTTGATCTCATTGATTAAGCATATAGATTCATTTCTTGAGCTCAAATGGAATTTTTGGTTTGTATTTAGCAGCTACTTTATTCTAATAATCTGTCACCTTTGATTTGTTTGGCCTTATAAACAAAAAATTAAAAGAAATTTCAAAATATCTACAGAAATCTCCGTGAACTTCTGGTTTGTGTCCTTGTTTTGAAAGGAAAAATCAGTTATGAAACATACAACTTTGTTCTTATTTTACTGGCCTGGCACGAAACCTAACAATTGACTATAAAACTATATTAAAAATAATTTCATTTTGAAGCCCTTTTTAAATAAAAGTTACAGAATAAGATGTTTTTGTAAACAGTTACTGAAGGTCCAGTATAAAACCACTTACTCTCTGGCATGTGAAACTACATCTAAAGGTGGTCATTTCTGCTGCCTGTGGTTTCCTGCTGCACTTCTGAGATCCACTACCAGACTGCTAGGTTACATCTGTGCAGCTTAGCTCCAAAATTCTCACAGAAAGAATATGTTCCTGGAATTAAGATACTTGATCTTCATGTCTGCCTATATTAATAGTTTTATTTTAAGAGTTGAAAACCGTAACATTCATTTTGGAATTTACTAAAACAAATGTATTTGTATTCTTTCATTTTAAGAATGGAATTTCCAACCTTTTCAGGATATTACTTATAATATACTTTTGTGTGTGTATAACATTTTTAAAGCAGAGTTGGCTGCTCAGAATGGAAGTAAAGTAAAAGTAACATTGAAAGATTTTTCGTAATTCTCATCAGATTCAGCATAGCTCAGCAAAATACCTGAACTACTTAGCATTAGAGAGTACATCTGTGTCTGCTCCTGGTGAAATACTAGTTCAAGTCATTACTGCTTTCTTCTGCAGTAGTAGGTAGAGTTTATCACATTGGTGCAGTTCATTGTTTCAGAAAATTTGCATCTCACATGCTAAAGCTTTGAAAGAAGGGAACGCTGGGAGAATAGTGAATTTTGAATTAACAGGGGATCTCACATGGAACTTTTCAGTAATGCATTTGAAGTGATATGGCTGTAATGTGTATCTTGTGGTTTTCATTTAAGGCAATGAGGAAGGGTCTCCTGGATGTACTTCCAAAGAATTCACTAGAAGATTTGACAGCAGAAGATTTCAGGCTTTTGGTAAATGGCTGTGGTGAAGTAAATGTGCAAATGCTAATCAGCTTTACCTCTTTCAATGATGAGTCAGGTATGAAATAACTTACTCATTCAGAAACAGAGTTGTAGGGATAACTTCACACTGCTTTTTCTCTGCAGAGTAGAGTTACCAGCTACTAAACTTAAACTACCTCTTCAAATTTGACATCAGTTAATAAGTCACTAGAAGTCCAAATAAAATTACTACTTTGTTTTTTACATACCTTTGAAAATATTTACCTTCAGCTGTGGGGGAACACATTTTCCAACTTTGCTGACACTTAAAAACAAGGATTGTATTGTTGGTAGCATATCTTTCCTTCTTAAAGTTTTGACCTAACTTTAGAACTATAAATGTGATGGATCCAGTCTAATATTTCTTACATAATTTTTCAACTATATTTAGCTGTTGTTAGGCTTTTTGGGAGGAAGGGGGTGAGAATTGTGATGAGGTATGTCAGAGTTAGCCTTTACATTCAAAAGTACGCGTGTTAGTTTTGAAATTACTACTGTCTCTAGTATCAGGGCCTTATGAATGAGATTGTAGCTGAGATCCACCTTGCAGTGCATTTAGAACAGATCTCTTAAATTTATTGTACAGTGTACCACCTGAATTATGTATCTTTTATTTCACACAGGAGAAAACGCTGAGAAGCTTTTGCAGTTCAAGCGTTGGTTTTGGTCCATAGTTGAGAAGATGAGTATGACAGAAAGACAAGATCTAGTAAGTTTTCTGTTCCCAGTGGAAATGTGCAGAACTGGAATAACTTTAGCACTGTTACTGTTTTTAACTGTGTGTGCCTGCAGTGACTTTCTATGTGAAGAGTTTAGGTAGTGGAGCAGGGTAATAGGGGTTTGATTAGACTTTCAGTTCTGGAAACATCAGGTGTGAATCCTAGACCTTCTTGCAACTAATAGTAAGTGTGGTGTGTCCTTACCCATCTTCACAGGTCTCTTATGGGAGCACAGTTACAGTCTCTGCACAGTCGTGCTTAAGCTGAGTAACTGTGGCTAGTCAGCTGTGTTTGGGCTAGTAGGGTTTTGAGTTTAAGTTCTCTTCCTGGATCATCGACTTTCCTGATTCCTGTGTAGCCTCAGGGCAACACCTGTGTCCTCTCTGTAAGATGTCAGTAATTAAACTATCTCCTTCTCCAAGCCCTTTAGGAATAGCAGATGAGAAGCATGAAAGAACAAGATACTGTTCAGGGGTTTCATTTTGGAAAACTCGCCTGTAAATTATATTCATTGTACGCTTCTTAAAACTATTTGCTTTTAACTTCCTACTGCTTAAGGTACTGTCTTTCCTTTACAGTCTGCTAAAAGGAAACAAGGACTAATTTGAAAAGCGGAAAATCTAGAGCACATTTGTTAAGGAATATCTATGGTTGCACTTTGGTAGTGACTGCCCTGCAAGTCAGTATTTTGTATTTGGGACTGTAAACCAAATAGTCTCTGTTGCTGCCTTCTGTCTGCACAAGTACTATGTTCCGTAGTCACTAACTGGTTTGTGAGAGGTTCCTGTTCCATTTTGTATTGATGGCAGTCACCATCTTCCCAGATGGATCTGGGGACATTTCATGTGCTGAGGATTTGTTGATACAGGATCATTTTGAGTGCTGCTTCTATCGGTTGTAACAGAAGTATATGAAATAATGAGCGGTTGAGGAAAGGAAGTGAAGGAAGCTGCTACAAAAGCGCCTAGCATGATCACTGCATGTAGTTGACATACTGAACAGAACGTAGTATGGTCAAACTTGCTGTGACTGTGCAGTTCTTCTTAAACCTACCCCTACATGAAATTTAGCCTTGTACAGCAAAATTTTAAACGCCATTTTCTTCTTTCAGGTGTACTTTTGGACCTCAAGTCCATCATTGCCTGCCAGTGAGGAGGGATTCCAGCCTATGCCATCAATCACAATAAGACCACCAGATGACCAACATCTTCCTACAGCAAACACTTGCATTTCTCGCCTTTATGTCCCACTCTATTCCTCTAAGCAGATTTTGAAACAGAAATTGTTACTCGCCATTAAGACCAAGAATTTTGGTTTTGTGTAGAGTATAAAAAGTGTGTATTGCTGTGTAATATTACTAGCTAAGTTTTGTAGATTTTTCCATTTGTCTATAAAAGTTTATGAAAGTTAATGCTGTCATACCCCTGGTGGTACTTTAAAGATTTAAATGCAAACATTCCTGTACTGAATTTGTAACGTAAAGGCCTAAGGAGCACTGGCAATATCTGATCGCAACAGTTTGCTAGTCAATAACTCCTTTGCCTAACCCCAGCCAAAGATGACAGCAGAACAATATAATTTACACTGTGATTTATCTTTTTGCTGAGGGAAAATATGTAAAATGTTCTGAAAATTCACTGCTGCCTTTGTGGAAAGTGTTTCAGCAAAGGTTCTTGTATAGAGGGAGTAGGGAATTTCGAAATAAAAAATTAAGTATGTTCTGTGTTTTATTTTAACTTTTTTTATGGTGTTTAATTTGTGGTTGGCTGCAGTTGTGTATCATGTATATTGAACTTGTAAAAAGTTCCTGACAGCTCAGATCCCAGAGTTGGGATCGTCCACTTATGAAACCACTTTCATTGCAATTTTTGTTCTAATTGCATTGAACTCTGGCGCATCAGATACCATCACTAATATTTTGCATGTAATCTGTACCTTTAGTGGGTTTTTTGGTTTGTTTTTTTTTTTTTTGTACATATGATGAGGCCAATGCACAGTATTTCATAGTTCACAATCAACATTTTTGTATCCCTGTTTCAGTGAACAGACAGTCAGGAGGTTGTTCCACTACCAGTTCTAACCTGACACTTGTACTACGTTATCTAACTATGTAAACTCAGCCTGGGCACTTTCTGGTAACTGTAAAATGTTTATAAGATCATGATTATTGAAGATACATTTTGGAAACTTTAATGTTCGTGAGCAGCTTAACTTCTTTTGTATCTAGCCTTTTTTTAAGTATCTTGTTACAGTTTTTTAATAAAGAAATTACAGACAAAATACCAAGTCATACTGAAGAAACAATAGTTTTTATTTACTTAGCCATTTATACTTTAGCTAACAGCATACACTAAACATAGTTCTTCATTAAAAATCTGAATTTTGTAACTGAAAAATTGACCTGCAGAAGACATTCAGCCCACATTTTACAGTTAGCAGAGAATCCTGAATGAAACGGGCCAGGCAACCCCTTCTTTTCACAGAATCGGTTTGAAGGGAAAGTGGCTTGTTCTGAAAAATCTCAAGGTAATTAGGTTAGAATAAAATTCTCAAATTGCACTGTAGTGGGTTCTACTGTATGTTCACTTTTGAAGTGGTTGGTTGCTTTTGGGGAGGGCAGTCTTTGACCGTAGCCTAGGACATGTTTTCCCTAATGCTTGAGAGATTTTTGAGAGTTAGGAGGTGATTAGCAAAGGAAGGAGCTACTTTTTCTGTGTCAAAACAGATTTCTGAAAGCGTAGCAGACTGAGGTATTGAAGGTTAAGAGCTTCTGTGGTGGTGATGTTTTTCTTCCTTGCTTCTCCAACACCATTAGTCCTTGCTAGTGATTTTTTTTTTTTTATTTCCCGTTGTTGGGAAGAGCTAAACTAACGTTTCATCAAAATCCAAGTGGAATCCACATTTGCCAGAACTCCACTGGGTTTCCTTTTCTGTCAGCTAGTTGAGGATGACCAGAAGTTACCTACAGCTGTAACTTTTAAAAAAGCCTCTGTTTTTGTCATTTATTTAGTTGCTAGAGATATGGAGGACAGTCGAGATCAGAAATTCTGATCACCAGTTGCCAAATTGATGCCGAGAGAATCCTTTTTTTCTAAATAAGGCTGACTGTTTCGGGCTTGTGGAGTTAAACCGCAGATACATCAAGTAAAGAGATGTAGAATTATTTCTGCATGTACTAATAATTCCTAAATCAATCATCCTAGAAAAGGATAGTTTCAGCGTTCGAGGACTGGAGTCTAGCCTGCATTTCCTGTTGTGACCTGCAGTGTATCTGAAGTTCAAAACTGTATTGGATTTTACAGTGCTAGTATCCGTTAAAAATAAAAAGCAGTACAGCTACACAAGTCTAGCTATAGGCATATTAGTATAGAGAAATTTATACTGGGATGGCTGTTCTCATATACTGAGGAGGATAGTTACAAAGGTACAAAGCAACATCCACCTTATGCCTCGATTTCTAACTGGTGTAATTACTTCCATTACCAAAAACGCCTCTAATTGAAATGTGTAAAGTTAGTAGAAAGCAACAAGAGAAACTGTTTAGAAAAGGCATCAAATCTACAGTCTGTAAAATAAAGCTCCCTCCCTCACAAAGCTTTGTGAGACTTGATGTATTAAAAAGTATCCAAGGCCCTTGAATGAAAGGCCATATATAAATGTAAAGTACTGTGTGTATATATATATATATATGTATTGTGTGTATATGTATATAAGTGTATGTGTATGTATAACATATAAATATATGTTATATGTATATATATTTCTGTATATAGCTTAAACATTTTTTTTAAGTCCTGTAATGTATAGCTAGACAAAAATAATGCAGATAACTCACAGTAGCTCACCATATATACACACACAAGGCATTCTGAGAAGCGGAGAGGGAATCTAGAATGATTTATGCTGTCGTCATTGACTTGAAATGTGTATGTAGCTTTATAAATAGCTTTTTTCCTCTGTATGGTATATTTAAACTATATCAAGATTTTAATAAGAAAAATGTTTATTAAAATCATACACCTCATCTCCCTTTGACTTAAGCCCTTCTGTTAGTTCACTTGTAAGATGTAGAGAAACTAGTTACAGGAAGGTTCTATAATGTTTACAGTTTTTTAATAGTCTAAATCCTTAGCGGTTCATAAGTGCTGAAATAGGAGGTAAAGGTAGCTACTAATAAAATGTTACCACCAACTACTAGACTAGTTCCTATTCTGAATCTAGGGAAAACTGACACCTTAGTGCTAACTTCCATGGCTAATTCTCGGTGTTTGTTTCTGTTCCTTAGCTGACTGGATCCCACACAGAAGGCAAATTGCTTGTTCCAGCTTTGATAGTTTTCCAGAAGTGAAAAACTGTGTGGACTTGTCATCAAGTGGCCTCTCCCATCTGTTTGGTTTGGGAGTGACCTGTTTTTTTCCCCCCCAGCAAGTTAGTCATTAGGTAACAGGCAGAGAAAAAGCTGGCAAATTGGTGAATCAGAAGCACTACCCTTTTTGTACAGCAGCAGGCACTCGGGGAGGCAGAGGAGAGGAAATTTTCCTAATCTCTTGGCCTACCTTTGGCTTTTAAAAGCGGGCAGTTGTGTACAGACCTGCTTTTTCTTCAAAAGTTGACTTCCACGTGTGCGCATCCAGAGAGGAGTGGGTGGGGAGCGGAGCGTGAGCCTTCCCTCGGGAGCTGGGCTGCGGGTGGGAGCCGTGCCCCGCTCCCCGCGGGGAGCCCGAGCTCAGCACCCCTCAGCGCTGCTGGCGCCATGTGGCAGATGGTTCAGCCGTAACCTCCTCCTCGGGAACTTAGAGCTGTTCTCCTTTTACTCCCTTTCTATAGCGTCCTTATAACCTGTGGATCACGTCTCTGTGTGTGAATCTGTAAATGCTTATTCTGAGCTTTTTCTGTGTCTGTGCTCTTCGCTCCCTTGGCGCTTGTATTTCTCCGGCTTCCTCTCTCTAGGGCAAACTACAGATAGGTAGCTTAGTAGCTTTGGTTCCCTTTCTCTTTTCAAGCTCCATGTAATCTCACCTTTTCCCTCAACTCTTCAGTTTGCCTTTGTAACAACAAGTCTGCCAAAATTGAATGGAAAATTCTGCAGGTCTGGATTTCGGTGCGTGTGGCGTTTGCTTATCCCGAGGTGTGAATGTCCCTGCAAGATGGGAATGTGTAGGTGAAATGGTTGTGCAAAAGCTTCATGTGCTCGGTGTGGGGAGGACGCGAACAGGCTTTACATCTGGAATCTGGCCTCCATCGCAGCGTAGTCATTGCCCAGCAGGGCTTCCAGCATCATCGGTAGCACCAATGGGTCCTTTCCTAGGTGGAAATTGCTTTCATGGTTGTAATTTGCAGCTGTTTTGAGTATCTTATCCTAGAGCAGTTTTTCTGAACTGAGAAGCATGAAGGGCTTTTAATTTTTTTTATATATCTTTGAAAGATTTTCTGTGGAGTTGTCTTTAAGAGGATAACTTCATGTCTTGCTTGAAACACGAGCCTGTAAGTGAGGCTTTTCTCCATCTTTGTCCACGGCTTGCTTAATATAAAGGCATTTTTTGTCATTAAATATCACCACGAGCTGCTATTGTAGTAATATTCCCTTTAGTACAGCAGGAAGCAGACAGTTGCTACCCAGTGTTCCAGAGCTTTTTTTCCATGATGGCGCAATGTTTTTTTAACAGCAGGTGAACATGAATGCGGGGGTTTGAACAATACAGTCATGGGAACCTCTTGGAGAAGAGGTTGCTGCCACAACCTGTGGGAAGGTTTCTCTGCAAGGAGACTCTTGGAAGAAAATAGTTGTTTCGGACATACTGGTGTCATTTGCAAATTAATTTTCAGACAGCGCACAAGTTTTAAGCTGAAAAAGCAGGTTACACTTTCGCTTATAAATGACAATTCTTCAGTTTATCTGAAATGGCATTCTTCATGTAAAAAATATTTATAAAGCATTTCTAAAAGACAGCTTAGTATTCCCAAAATAAATTATATCTTTTAGGGGAGGGAGGGAAGAGGCATTAAAGTTCAAGCTGTGATGACTGCACTTTGGATGCCTCAGTAGATAAAGTTTTGGGACATACTTTGTACCAGGAACTTTGTTTACTTTACCTTGCCATGAAAGAGTACTTTGCCCAAAAAGTTTTAATTGATGCTAGTATAGATGACGTTTTTTCACTGCTTTTATTATTTTCAGAACTACTAAATACGGCGTGAACTTGCAGATTGTTCTCATTCGTGTCTTTCCAAAGGAGGACGGGCCGGGCTTTCTTGTTGCTGTTTTTTTTGAGAGGATCAGAATGACTCTGTTGGGATAGAGCAAGCCTTGGGACTGCACAGCTGCGCTGGGAAGCCTGTAAGGTCTGGATCTGTCCAATGGTGGACCAAAGGTGTGTGCTGCTGCATTAATTGCAATTAGCAGAGTGAGGGAACTGTTGTGAAGCCACAGGCCACCCTGCAGGAATGCCCATCCTGGCGAGCCGCCTTGCTGGGCGTCTTCTCCCCTCCCTGCTGGGGAGTGTCCTGCGCCTCTGGGAACCATGCCTTCAAGGAGGTGACAGTGGACGTGCTCCTGCAGATCAGTCCCTCCCCACGCAGAAACACCTCCCCAGCTCACAGTGCATACGTTTGTCATGAGCGAGTGCAGGGAAAGGGCTGTGGGGACCGGGGCATCCCCGGGAGTTAGGAGCTAAGGAATGAATACAGCTCCCACCACCCCTCGGGGAGGCTGTTCTGAACAGGACATCATAGGCACAGCTGAGTACTCTGAAATCTGGCAAAACTGTACAGAATGCTATATTTCATATGTATGTTTATTTATTGTAAACGATTTTACAGTTCCACAAGTGCTTTTCTGTATTTCAGTATCATGTACATGATGTAATTAATTTATATAAAACAAAACTAATAGAAATTGGTGGATTTTTTGTGGAGGTGCAAGAACAGCCAACTGCTGTTTTGTTAATCCTTGCAGTATTTTTCCTTTGTATATTAATCTTGAGGCACCATGTAACTAGACCTTTGCTGTGCCTGTGCATCTGTCAAAGCTCAGGTGTGACTTCAAGAAGTTATCCCCAAATACTTGAACTTCTTGACTATATTAATTTGTGGTAGTTCTTAAGCCTTGTCAAATACTCAACAGGACAATTCCTTACCTGGGGAATTTTGGAACAGCAGCCACAATAATCAGGTTAGGGGGCTAAGACAACCGATGGGCAGGTCAATGTTATTTAATATGTTTATTGTGCTTGAGTTATAGTGCTTCTTGGTTTTTTCCCTGAAACTCATGTGTCTCCCTCTCCCTCACCAGCACGCTCTGCGTTACACACTGTGATATACTTTGTCAGTGTTAATGGGTCAGTTGGGTTTACTCTACATCAATTGCTGTTCCTCTAAGTGGATTTTTTTGTCTTCTGGACAAAAAAAAAGTGGAATCCCTGGTACTCAGTACACCAGCGAGTGGAGATGTTGTTGGATGTGAATGTCAAGCAACTTGTATGGGTATCTCACGGTAATAAAACTTCAAGGCTGACTCAGAAAGAGCAGCAGTCAGGTAACAGCAGATATTGCTAGTGTAAAACCACCTTTTCTCACTGACTCTTTGCGTGTTTCATGTGCGCTGTTTAGTAATTTGCTGCTTAGGCATGTGTTTCTGCTCCTCAGAAGACTTGGTGGCAGAAGAAAACCAGAGCCGTTCTCATGCTTAGGACCAGCACGGTCACAGCGGCACAGATCTCGCTGCTGAACCTTCCTCGCCCCCTGCCCTGGTGTGAGGCGTGAGCTCCTCTCCGGAGGTGTAAAAAAGCTTCAGGAGGCAGATCCAGCCTGGAGGAGCCCAGCTGGCCCGGCTCCCACTTCCAGCACTTGAGAAACGGGGAGAGGGGAGGTCTCAGTCGCTCCATGGCAGCCAGCTGCCCTCGAAACAATTATCTGAAATTCATAATGACAGAGAACTAACAAAGCCAGGGGTTCCCTGTCTGGAAAAGAATCCCTCGCAGCCCCTCTCTGTGCACCATCTCCCTTCCCTGGCTGTGGGGCGGTTAGGGATGTTGGGCCAGCACTTGGACTGGGGAGAACTGGGCAGCGTTTGCAGGGATGGTGCACAGCATCTATGGAGTCGTCTCCACCGAGGAACGCCAGGTCTCTAGGTCCTCCTCCTGAAGGGACCACCAAGGATTCCAGCCTCTCTCTTGACCTGCTGCCCAGCTGTCTTGGTGCTTGTACACTTCTAGTTCTCGCTCACTGGTGTTTGCTTTTAGGTCTGTATCTTTGATTTCAGGTCTTCATGCTGAACCAGGCAGGGTTCAGCATGAACCTGGGTTCCCAGGGTGGGACTTTTAATCTGTTTTTCCTACAGACTATTTGATTGTTTTGGTAAATGACCCTCATGTCCACAGGAGAGGGGCCCGAGGGCCTGGCCAGCTTTGGGATGAGGTGGAAGAGGACACCACCGAACTGGGATGGTTCCCAGCTCTGGATGAAGTCTCCCTGTGTACGAGTGACAGAAACACCTGTGGTGCTGGTGGTGTCTGCGCTCACGGGCCCTTGTGAGACCCTCCAACCATCTATGTCTGTTACGCAGTTACTGGAGGGTGTTCTGAGGTCTGTTAATGGCTCAGGATGGATTAAAAAAGGTTGTGTTTTTTTTTTTAACATAGATTGCTCTTTCTTGTATGCTTTTAGAGTCCCCACCTGTGCCCAATAATAGACACTTCAGGTTGTCTGCTGCCCTCTGCAACTCTGTTCACGTTCCTCAGTAAGGATTTGCAGTAGTTAACTCCCTCCACTAGTTCATCTTCCCTTATCATCTCTCAGGGGTTTGTCTAGGATTTTCTCCTAATGTGTGTGGGGGGGGTGGTGGTGGTTGTTTTGGGGTTTTTTTCCCTACGAAACAAGACCACCCATTGCGAATAGCCCGCCCTCCCTCAGCTTTCCGTCCCCGCCCGCCCAAGCAGCCATGGAGGCCTGCAGGCCCCGGGACCGCCTCCTTCCCCGCCTCCGCCTG